>NW_023611960.1:0-72488 GCF_013339725.1 Rhipicephalus microplus | reverse complement strand
GCTGGTTTTTCTAACACAATCTGTCCTCCGTCTTTCAGCAGATCTGATGTTACCTGATCCTCACCAGCAGCTTTGCCCCTTTGCATGCTCTGCAAAGCTTTTCTGACTTCTTCTATCATTACTGGTGGGGTGTAATCTGGGTTACTGCTAGTTCTTATAGTATTAAGGTCGTGCTTGTCTTCTAAATTTGTGTGCGCACATAGCAAGAGTGATGCTTGCTTTACCATAAAGCAGGCACAATTCAGTCGAGCCACCGCACTCTATAGCAGACAATGCGGCTAAGGACCCACCTCCAGCTGTCATTGCGCTCGTTTCCGAACTGTCCGGGAGAAGCACTCCGTGCAACGCCGGTCACACAGTGCAATGTTCAAGGTAAAAGCGGACGGCTCTGTACAAATAATGAGACTGACATGCTGCCTACTACCGAGGTGGATTCATATTTTTTCTTAAATGTAATAAATGCTCACAACTTATTTAATTAGTGGTAAGCATAAATTCATGGCTACTGATGTGTTTAGGCAAAGTGAGTTTTGTGAGAGATTGCAAAGAGAAGTAATAATTTAAACATTGTTGCACATTCTAGGTTTGAACGATGGCAACCCCTTCAAAAGGAAATCAGCCAAGAAGATCTACCGGAATCTTTGGTGATTGAAGATGACCTTCATTCCTTCACTGATCCTTCAACTCCCCGTCCTCACTGTGATAATTCAGTTTGCATAGTTGAAGAGCCAGCAAAGGCAGCACCATCTGAGGCAGCAGTAGAAAATGATAGTACAATGCCTAGTACAGTTTCTTTCACCTACACTAGCACAGATCCAAAGTCCAGTGATGGTTGCGAACTTGAAAGCTTCTCTTTCAAAGAAAGCATAATCAATGACCCTATGAAAAACAGCATGGCTAAGAAATCACACCAAGCTCCACAAGCTACAGAGCCATCTTATCCTTTTCCTGTATTTCCCACTGTTCCTGACTTGCGGGTGGATATATCTCAAGCGATAGTTGCGAGTCAGTCAGATAAATACAGGTCAAATACCAATCCACAAAGTCTAGGTGTATACCAGGACGATAGGAAGCACTGTGTTCGTCACTCTCAGCTTGCATGTGATGATTTTAATGACTATTATACCAAAATGCTGAGTGCTAAAAAGACGCAGTCTCTGCAGGAGCCCCCGCTCTGTAGTTCCTGTTCACAGTCGATGATGCAATATGTCTCTGCAATCCAGACACTTATCCAGCAGCTCAGTGTAGACATTATTGTGAAAGGCAAAGACCCTCCAGACTGTAGCTGGTGTGCACGGGAGAAACTTGCATCCTTTCAAAAAACTTGGGTTCCTCCTCCATTGGGAGGTGACTCTTCAGTGGTAGCCAACAGTCTTGACCATAAGGATGCTAAGCATCCCACGGGCTTGCATAATCGGCAGGCAAATACTGCTTCACCAGAAGCTCATGCATGGCAGTGTCCAGAGTCAACTTCGTCAATGCCTGTGCCATACTCCATTTCTACTCAGAACTCCAACAACAACAACAACAAGAGGCATTCTGAACTCTTGTATTCAGCCGAACCTGTACAGAACTTTCCAGACAATGGAAAGTTTCATAGTGAAGGCACTGCTTCATTTCACTCTCAGCCTCCGAGTTTGCCTGCTGGCCAGGTACCAGACATGGCTGTACCCATGAACAGTCTTGCTATAAATCTGCTGAGCAGTGCCCTCGTTCCAACTGGTTCGGAGCTGTCAAATGTGCCTAAGCAAGATGAGCTGAGCCTTTGTGCTCCTCAGCTTCCAGAAGTGCAATATGTCATATCTCCAGAAAATGGCTTGTCACCTGCAACTTCACAATGCAATGGAGGTGTCGTTGAGCCTTCAAAAAGTGATGAGGTCAGATTAAGTGCTCATTTCACTGAAAGTGGAGAACTCCTGAACTTGGTCAAGCGACCTTCAGAGCTCCAGCTTCATAACCTTGGGTCAAACGTCCAAGAAAATCAGGCAGGCAGTGAATTACCTCCAGCAGAACATAGTGGGGTTAGACGGAAGTCATCTCTTAGTTCAGATTGGATGACTGATCTGGTCCAGCCGCTTATCCCAGAACCAGCGGTGCCAAGTGTGCAACATGAAGCTTATGTTACCATGGCAAACAATGACCTCAGTGCCATGCTATGCCTTGTCTTGGGAAACTCACTGTGGCTCTCCAAAACCTCTCGGTCTCTTGTCGTCTTGGTGACTGATGGAGTGTCTCATGCATTCAGGTTGGTTGTGCATGCGTACGTTTGTTCATTAGTTTCACACTTCAATTTTATTCACTAATATTAATACCAAGAAATGCTTACTTAATACTACCAGTGATGCACCTGTGTTTCTTTTAAGCTATGTGGCAAAAGGGAAGATTAGCAATTTAACTTTTATAAGTCATCAGTGGTGTCTTTTGTTTGGATTGCAAATTAACTACATCTTAAGTTAACATGCCTGTGTATAGATTAAAATAAAACCAAAACAGCAGCTATTGAGAGTATGTGTTTTTAATAACATTGAAAGCATTTTGTGGATGTTGCTGAACATAAAGCTCACAACATTGTTGCAATAAAATTTATCATCACTTACTCAAGTCTAAGGGCACCGAAATGTGTTTGGTCAAGAAATGGCAGGAAATGGAAGTAGTGAAAACTTTCTGCTTCCTGAAGATCTCATATTTGCCAGTGTGTGCAAGTAGCTCCTGCAGGCTTGCATGACAAGCACCTTCCTCCCCTTTACATGCACACACACCACATGAATAAGGTTTTTTCAAATTCAGTTGATATCCTCTATTGTGACCTTATTAAAATGGGGAAAGTATTTTAAATTATACGATTCAGACTAAATTATACACTTGAAAATTTGATTGTTTACTACAAGAAAATAGTTACAGCAATAAACAACAGCAGAGAGAGAAGGGAAGATGTGATCCACTAATGTATTAGTAACTAAATGTTGAAAAACCACCTTTAATATAGTACAAAACCCAGTGCAGTGTTGTTGTTTTTTTCTGTCTAGAGCATGTTTTTTTAGGTTGAAGGACTAGCTTTGCTCAAGTAGCTTTTTTTTTTCCACAAAAAGTATTGATGGTGCACTGGCGCATGAGCCCCTGTTTCCATTTACAGCCATGGCTTCTAAATTTTCACATTTCAATTTGTTCTGCTGGCATTGTGTGCTGTACAGACTTGTTCCCAAATACGGAAAGGTCACGTTGACAGGCTAAATATGCACCAACTATTCCTACTAAAGTATTTCAGACATTGTTCTGTTGTCATAGTTAAGGATCATTAATTTCAATTAAGCAACAGTAGCATGTGTACAATGTCCCTGGTGTATGCCACACTGGCCACATAATCATTTCAGTTGTCAAAATTTCATTCATCAATATGTGCATTCAGCTACTTTGTGCTTTCACATAGTGTCTGATTGAAGGACTCTCACCAGGACAGTATTGTACCTCAGTTGATTTAGAATAGATTCTATAATAGGCCTAAGTAATTATCTAATAAAGGCTGTATATAAAGTTTGACAGCAGTCTTGCTCATTGTCAACTGGCAGCTTTCTTGTTAAACAAATTTTTTCCAATGCTGTTGCTCATGTCACATTTTTGTTTGTTTTCATGATTTTGTATAAAATTTACTTAGTGTAGTTAAGCCCCGCCACGGTGGTCTAGTGGCTAAAGTACTTGGCTGCTGACCGGCAGGTCGCGTGATCGAATTCCGGCTGCGGCGGCTGCATTTCCGATGGAGGCGGAAATGTCGTAGGCCCGTGTGCTCAGATTTGGGTGCACGTTAAAGAACCCCAGGTGGTCGAAATTTCCGGAGCCCTCCACTACGGTGTCTCTCAAAATTATATGGTGATTTTGGGAGGGTAAACCCCACAAATCAATAAAATCAACTTAGTGTAGTTAATAAAACTTATACTTTATAGCATTGTAACTTTTTTCATTGAATTTTTTATGTTTACTAAAGTCATATGTAGCCCTGAGGCCTGCAGCCAGAAATTTTTTCGCGGTGGGCTTACTTGTGGAAGGCCTTTGAAAACTACTATTTTTATTCTTTATTCTTGGTTTTTATTCTTTATTCTCATCCCATTTTTGGGAGGGGGAAGGGGGGCTAGGACACTCTTTCTGGCTATAAACTTCACTGCCCCCTTAATTAATGCCTCCCTTAAAGCCTACAACATATTTTTAAATAAATAAAAATGAAGAAAAACACCATGCCAACCAAAGTAAAAGTATGTACATTCATAAAAGAATGCAGTCTGGCTTCTTCTTAGGAGCCTTGTTCACAAACAAGGCTCCCATTTCCTTTATTCATGTTATTTCTCGGTCAAGCGGAATTCTGTACAACTCTGAATGGAAGCTTGCCCTATAGGTCCTGCTTACACAGCTACCCATAACATTTACCATGACCTGTTGAAGGTATATCTTTGATATATCTTTATTGTACAGTTAATGGTGTAAAAGTGTATTGTAGTTACATCATTGATATAACTTTGCTCTTCGTAGCAAGTGTACTTGAATTACTATACAGATTAGCTGGAAATGATGTATCAATGCACTGTCAGTTATATACTAACATAAACAAAGCTTAACCGAAAAAAAAAAAAAGAAAAAAACCTGTCCACCAGTTTAAGCAGTGAACTGAATTACACGATAAAAGAAAAAAAGGAGGGGGGACGCACTGCATTCACTGTTATATCAAGCATCAAAATGGATTTATACATTCATTTCCTAGTCCCATATGCATGTTATGCATATTCAGCCCTTTTGTCTGTCAGTGTTTTCTGCTGAAAACCTTTTCTTACAGTCTGCACTCAGTGAGTTAAGGCGAATACTGTTATTACATTGCGACTCTCAGTGTTGTGAAGGGCTTGAAAGTAGCCCCACTATTAGATGAGCAAGGTCTGCGCATCTGGTGATGATCGTTAATATAGCTGTGGTCGGTGTACAACTAGGCGGTATTAATATTATTCAGGTTAAAAATAAAGAACACCTCATAATTAAGCATATGTACCTTTTACAACATATTACATAATTGAATTAACCATTGCCTGATTGCTCAAAGTTGACTGCAAATTAATGGTTAAAGCTAGGCTTGTGCGAATAGCGAAACTTAGGTTCAAAGCGAATTCTAAGTGAATAGCAATTTTGTCCGAATAATTTCTGATCAAATTCGAATAGTGTATATCTCATCTTATAAAAACAAATGGCTATGTTTCTCATGACCCAACTAACCTGCACAAATGTCATTCTTTTTGGTTTAAAGGAGGAGGAAGCAACTTTGAATAGTAGCAGGGTTTGACTTTTAGTAGAAGTCATAACCTGTAAAATAATGTTTTAAAATTGATTATACTTAGAGCATGTAAACCAGCATAACAAACTTTTAAACTTTAAAAATGATCAATCAATGTCAGGGTAATACGTTCATTTAACCTTGAAGTAGGGCTTTGCGGCAGTACAGATTTTCCCTGGCTATGTGTTTTCCTAGTTTAAAACATCTTCATTGCAGTGAATTCATCTTTACAGAGAGTTACATGCGGATTGATATACATCTATTCATTCATTTTGAATATTCCTAAATTTTCAACAATTTGAAATGTAATCAAAGCAAATTTGAATACAGGAATATTAGCTCAAATATTTGAAACATTCGAATATTCGTACAAGCGTAGTTAAAGCTGTTAGTGTACGAGGAAAACAAAGACTAATTTTATTTCATTGTATGCAGCTTTTTATAAAATTTCTCATTAGATGCAATATGATAACCATAATTTTTTCTATTTGTGATGTGTGCTTAAAAAGATGCAATATAAGACTATTATGGCAATGTTCATGTAATGTTGAATGTCGTAAATAATGTTAAGCAAGCTATCCAGAATGCAATTGCATTTGCGAATTGTTATTACAGACATCTACTGTCATGTGTCTTCAATGTGGTGCTCTCGGTCCGTTCTCTTGGGACTCAAGGTACCACGAAACTTGCTCTCTTGGAACAGCCAGACATCGGCGTGTCATACACCAAGCTGCACGCTTGGCGGTTGACACAGTTTTCAAAGTGTATTTTCTTGGATGCAGGAATGCTGGTGAGCTTTTAAGATTTTGGTCTGTTGTCTTGCATTGGTCCTTGCATGGCACAAAGCAAGCTTTTAAACTTGTGAATTGCGTATTGGTGCAACTAGGAAAGACTGCTTTAGAAGAATGGTACAGAACCAACGTGTCAAGGCCACATTTAAACTGTTCATTCCATGAAGGGTGTAGAAAACTCTTACAACACTGTGTAATGAAGTGTCATACTGAATATCTACATCTTAAGTGCAAGAAAATTAACTGATGTATTGCTCGTGTAGTTAATTTCTCTTGTCTTGATGCAGAATGCTTCTAAAAATTCACATGCCATCCTGTCAAGACTTTCACAGAGAATGTTGATTTCTTATGGCTTTATTTCAGTTAAAAAACAGAGTTTGAGATAGCCGGTTTATACAGTGCTGAGTAAAAGTATTGCTCTTGCAACCCTATTGATGACATAACATTTAACTAGAAGCTGATGAGATATAATTTTGTTTCAGTTCTTTGTAAACCCCTATTTTGTGCATTCTGTCACTGGCCAAAAGTGGTGACTAAGTGCTGAATTCATGATTGCACTTTATGCATTGACTTCAAACATGCCTCACAATATCATGGGAATTTTGTCCCTTTCATGGAGCTACCACTGTTCATCTGCCAGTGCTTATGCCTGATGTGCTACACGAACATTATGCTAATCTGAAGTGAGCAGTTTTATAGGCTGAGCCATTCAGCAGCCACTGAAAAGAGTATGCCTGATAGATAACTGTGCCATACTTTATGTACTACAAGGATTGACCATTTGACCTGAAGGATTTTAAAGGTAGAATATGACTGAACGAGGAGCACTATTATATTGGACCAATCAAATTACACTTGGTGTGCAGCATTTCTTCATGTTTGTCAGAGATGCACTCTGCAGAAGTTTGTAGCCTTTGTGTTTTAATCTTGCCATTATGTATACAAAACATCTTGGATAATATCACCAGGTGACGGGCAGGCACTTTTCTTAATGCAGTTTTAAACTGCCACATACTAATGGAGCATTACTTTTGATGAGTTTATTTAGTGTGCATGACTTGGTGGTCGGCACAGCCATGTTAGAACAACTGGTACGTGCACACTTAAGGAGGAAAGAAAAAAATCAACTAGCTATTAGTGTTCTTTTATTGCACCAATTTTTCACATCAACTATGCAAAACCATTTAACCCGACAGTTTGTTCTTATGTCAGTAGGGTTTGGCATGCATGTTCGCTACTCTGTTTTTGAGCTCACACATAGCTTGGAAGTGACATGTGGACTGACGGGTCATTTGTTCAAGTTTGCAGTGAGACCAGCAATGGCCATGAAGAGAAAGTGTTTTTCTTGCACATAAAAAAAAAGACTCTCTGGAAATGAAAAAAAGTGCATAAAATTACTGGGCTATTAGGATGATGTGGTAGTCTTGTGTTATCCTTTACATAACATAACATGTGTATAATTTGCATAATCTTTTACTACGTTATAATTGATTTCAGCTCAGGGTGATTAGTTCAATGTGTATTTTTCAATCGTATGTCAGAGTTAATTCAAAAACTGCACTTTTCAAGCAACTTATTTCCACTTTCCAGGTTGTTCAAAACTGTGATGAGCTGTTTGAACGTGATGAGCTGTCAGCTGTACCAGATATTGGCTGGCCAGACTGCTTTAATAGTGGTCTGTTTGTGTATGTACCATCTATGGAAACTTTCTGGGACCTCATCAGCTTTGCTGAACGCCAAGGCAGCTTTGATGGTGAGAAACGGGTCAATTTTTAAAATTCAGCTTTTTTACAACCTGCACTGTTTCAATGTTCATGAAATTCCTACAACCTGATTAATCAATCAAATCAAATGTGAATATTAAGGATATAAAGATTCGTATTGGATTTAAAATATTTTAATCATTTTATATTCAAATGCAGGGCTTGTGCTTGCTTTTGCAGTTGTAATTGTGATGCCTTTGTCTTGAATAGAATTTTTTTTCCCAAGTCACTTGCATGTACAAAATTTATTTTTGGCAGTGAAATTGAAGCACTTATGCTATAATTTGCATTTTTCTGTGTCCTTTTCAGGCGGAGATCAAGGCTTGTTAAATACTTATTTTCGAAATTGGTCTTCCGACATAAATCGCAGATTGCCATTTATCTACAATCTTATGGCAAATGTCTGCTACACCTACAAGCCTGCATTTAGGCAGTGAGTTTACATTCTAATATTTAATCTTATATTTGTGGAAGAGTATTCTTTAAAAATCATTGTTCACGTCTCGCATTACTCATTTGGGGCTGGTGTTTCATATTACAGGTTTGGTCGTAATGTCAAAGTGGTGCAGTTCCTTGGTGGATACAAGCCATGGAACGTGAAATTCCATCCTCCCACAGGCACGTTGTCACCTGCTGCCAGTGTACACCCAACATATGCCCAGTTTGTTCAGTTTTGGATTCAGATATTTGTCAAGAGGGTCCTTCCACTCTTCTCTTTGGTTAGTATGATCATGTGCAATAAGAAACTGTTCTCGCTTATTATATTTTGTTTTAAGCTCTTACCAAGTCGTCATTTTCACACTTGTAAGCACAACTGCTTTTCATGCATTGTTTGGAGGGCTGTTAATTGTTGTATGCTTTTTTCTTTTTTTTTCATCATGCATTCATTGTTTTCTATTACTAACATGGAGTGAAAATGAACAGGAAGAAAATTGTTCTGTATGCTACACACGCAGGAGTATTGTTTGCCTAAGCAGTATACAGTAAGGGAACATAAAAAGTGCCGACCAAAAATGAAATGGTTCTATTATGCTTCCTTCTGAGCATATGAACTATCGGTCCGTAATATCATTGAGCAGTTTACATTTACATACATAAGATTGTTTCTCTGATCCTGGCACAAGCTATATCAGGCTTGCACACTATGGCTTATAATCATACGAAGCACATCAGTATGAGATTTAACAAATTTGCAAATGCCTAACACAGTTCAGTTTCATAAATACCCATTTTTGTGTTGTGATGTATTATCTAAATACTAATGAGCATCCAAAAGTATTTGTGGTGTGGTCTTCCTATTGTCATTAAGCAATTTCTTATTCCTTAGTTTTCTGTAAAATTCAACAATGTTGGGTTAAAACACATCTATTTCAAACCTGACAGCGAGGGACAATTGGCTATACTTGCAGACCATACAGAACAAGGTCAACGAGCAGCGCTACACTTGTGCTCTGGACATTCTGCAGCACTTCCCATCGTTCCTTGTGGCTGAGCCAGTGGCGTACCTTCCTGCACCATCTCTTCGTACACACCCCAAGCCCATCCTCTACCTCCCGCCAGGGCCGCGCACTGCTCCTGAATCGACTCTCGAGACATCTCCTCCAGACCCCGTAGCTGTTGGCACAGAGTCTGGAGTTCCTGAGGGAGCAGTGGATCCAGATCATGGTGTTGAACCCGATAAAAATAGTGCCTCTGTTCCAGCTGCACAGAGTGTAAGCACAGTACCTAAAGAGAAAGACCTACCAAAGTATTTGCCTTTAGCAGTAGATGACAACTGCAACATTCTACCCGAAGTCAGTGTGGAACCCAAAACTGTTAATGACTTGTCGGGAATGCTGGCGTGGGAGCAAGGCCGTGCAGACTATATGGGCGAGCACTGCTCAGATAACATCATGGCAAAATTGGATGAACTCATTGGCCCCGGTATCCTGACCAAGTAGAACATATCAATGTAGGCTGTATTTCGATGCCACACTTTAGCCAGTAAACATTAAATCTCGCTGTCATATTTACTATTTAGCGATTTTAGATATATTTTTAAATATGACTTGTATAGTGTACCCTTAAAGTTCAAATGTGTAATGCTGAATTCCAATGACGGAGTCAGAGCAAATCTTTCTGCTTCATTTGGAACACGTGTGTTCCAATGAGAAAGTCAGAGCAAGAGTCACTCCGTGGAGCAGGAAAAGTCGCTCCGCCAAAATCGGCTCTGTGGACGGAACTTGGCCTGATATCCTTTAACACACTTGACTGCGTGGGGGCGCTGCCATTAGCCACTTGTTTTGGTGGTACAGATGACATGGAGGAATCTGCAAATTGGGTGGAATTGCTTCCACTTTCGAATAGCGACAGCTTAGAGTCAGAAAAATGTTCCTGCACAAGCGATTCATCAGATAGTGACAGTGACGCTGAAACTGCCACGCACAAGTGGGAATTCGAGATAATTTGGCAGCAAAGAGAATAATGTATGCAAGGTACTCTGCGCAACTTGCCATTCAAAAAATAGACCCTCTATTACTATAACACATACAGCGGCATGTATTATATTCCAATCATTGATCTGTAGGTGTTGCTATACACCATAGTCGGGTGCTCGCGTGCAAAGTCCGTCGGCTGCTCCGACTCTGCTATTAAAATTCAACATAAATCAAGTGCATTTGAGCTCACTTTTATCTGCAACTATTGTAACTGCTACAGGTCTGAGACTTGTTCAAAATGTTTCGTTGAAATAATGTTATTGTGCTGCTGTTCTTTAAACACCACCTTCATAATGCTTCAAAAAAGTAAATGCTAGTGCTCGTCTCAAACTATTTATATTTTGCCTTTGCAGCAGTTGTGTTTCATTAAAGGGGCCCAATATTGTCCTTTTAGAAACATTGTGCATGAACATCATGGAAATTGAGGCCTTGGTTCATAGTTAGCAATACACTCAAACCTGAATACTGTAATGAACACCGTTATATTGAAATATTGGTTATAATTAGAGACCAGATTATAGGCAAATGCCTATTTTGTTTCTTGCATTCCTATCAGGCCGCCTTGATATGTGAGCATGAATTAGAGGTTAAGAAAAGCTTTAATAGTGTTTTTATAGTGCCTATAAGTGCCTATTTTGAGAATTGGCATCTATATGAACGCTATTTAACCTGAAATTTTGCTTTCGAGTACAGTTGTAGACCTCTATTCATGTTAACAGGCATATTTGAGCTTTCGGAACTCTATGGGGTGCAACCTATACTCCATCTTACAAGTTCCTTCCTACACTGTCAAGGCTACAAATTCTCTTAGCTAATATAAAGGCCGATTACCCTCTACACATGTATTCGACCGCATCGCGCCGTCTAGTCGGCGTCCCCCCCCCCCGGCATTTTCTCACATGCGTAGGGAGCAAGGATGTGCTTCTGTGCAGCCGCAGGATGATGCAGAATGTATGCGAAACTGTGGAGTGTCATCAGGAGAAAGTAGAATGTAGATAAAAAAAGATGTTTACATGGTTTTTATTTTGTTTCTCATTTACTTTTTAATGGGTGCTGCACTAGGTCATATGAGAAATTTTACTTACGTACTGGAAGTTGTTGCGTGCCCAATCAAAAGCTTTGTACCACTAAAAATTTTAATTGAGTCATCACAAGCCGTGAAAGCATGATGTGAGAATGTGAGCTTGAAGCCTTTGCCACTCGGCCGGTGTAGATTTTGCAAGCCAAATTTCTTCAGTGCCCTCTTCAGTATTGGATCAACTCGGAGCCGGAAGATCACACGACGCAGGAACATCAACACGTCATGTGCACGCAAGGTTGTATTCGCATGGCATGACCATGTCAGGTTGAGCACACAAGCGGTGTTGTGTCGTTATGGCATTCTCTGTATTGTACTGTCGGTTTCTGTGGGTTGGATCTCTCTATGCGCACACGTTTGGAGAGGCTGGCATGGATCAAGAATGCCTACCACGATACACAGCATTGCACCGCTGGAACTGCTTCTGGGACAATGCACCGAAGACGCACCGAGCATTGCGAAAGCTGGTACCAGCATGATGCGAGAATGGCAAGAACACCAACACAAACAAAATGAGTCTCGCTCGATACGAAGTTAAAAAGAATTATTCACATAGATTCTGTTTATATATTTTAATATTTTGTCAACCTTCATAGGCAACAGATTGCACAAATTACTTATGTTACCTGTAATAATTCTCTCAATTTCGCGTACTACTTTGACGTACACAAAATCATTCCTTGTATACGTCGTCCTCCATCATGTTGGGGCACATGCCTGTGAGATGCAGGTCAAGCATTCAGTTTGACATTTTACCTCTTTCTGGGTTGCATAGCATTGCAAATCCTGGAAGATGAGATCGTGAGTTCCCAGTGCATGCATTCCCATTGAGTGCTATAAATTCTCAAAACCTTGTAATAGGCCCTGAAGGTGTTGACAGAAGAAAAATTGACCCGGTGTGCTTAGACCAAGTTATTGATTGATATGTGGGGTTTAACGTCCAAAAACCACTACACGATTACGAGAGACACCATAGTGGAGGGCTCCTGAAATTTCAACCACCTAGGGTTCCTTAACATGCACCCAAATCTGAGCACACAGGCCTACAGCATTTTCGCCTCCATCGAAAAATGCAGCCGCCACAGCCGGGATTTGATCCCGTGACCTGCAAGTCAGCAGCAGAGTACCTTAGCCACTGGACCACCGCGGCGGGGCGGTTAGACCAAGTTAATACGAGGCAAAAATACCCTTCTGGCCTCGTAGCGTTCTGGCTATTTTGCTCCTGTGTTGCCCTTCTCAGCCATGCCGAAATGACAAAAGACCCAGGAGCGTGTTTATTAGACGGTGGACACTTAACTTGCCACGATGGACTAAAAAAGGAGTGATCATATTCTGAAAGCCCTGCGAGAGTAAAAATTTCATAACTATGCTGAACCATTCACGCCTTTGTACCTTCATAAACTAAAACATTTGTTTGCTTTTCCTGTCATAAAGATTCCACATGTATTTTTTAGAAACTTTTTTTTTTCAATTTTGTCAGTTTATTGTGCCTATATTTACGATTTTGGGGACCTAGAGCAATGTTTTTGCCCACCTATCTTTGGCACCTAAAACAGTTTTTTTTAGTGCCTATAAACCCGGCTGCTAGTAATAACGAAGTAAATGAAAAATACCCTTGCAATAGTGTTATAACAAACTTGTGTTTTTGTAAGGTGCTACTTTGTTATAATGAGGTTTGAGTGTAGCTGTGAGCATATATCTTCACTGTTTGCTTATGCCATGTTTTTAGGTGCATAGGTAAACATTTTATACTGTTAATCGGTATGCTTGTGTGAAAGCTTTGCTTCCTTCCTGGCCTGTATACTGTTATCTGCGACAGTGTCCAGTTTTTGTGGCTTCTTTCTGCGGTAGTGGGTTTTGGGATAGAACATTTTTGCTCCGTTTCCAAACAGTTACAGCAGTGTAATATTCATTATGCTAGACCTATCTGAAGAGATATAAAGGCAGTCACTATTAACTAGACCTTCAAGCAGTCTTCTAGTATTCATATTAATCAATAAAATGTTCAGCCACAATGTTGTTTTCTCTTCACTGAAAATCTTTAATCTGGTATTGAATTGTACGGCAGGCAAATACAAAAGCGATGCAATTTTTTTGTGCGTTTGCCATTTGATGTTTATTTACAAGCTCCATGACGATGTAGATGCAAGACTTCAGAACCGGTCCACTAACTGCAGTATTCTCTGCTGTTCTGCTTCTTTCAAGGATTCATCCTTAGCATCACCAAGGTTGCCTGCATATTCTGCAAAAATAACACACAATCAATTAACATGTTGGGTTATTTGTGTAGCAAGAAAATTCATTAAGTTAAGATGCTATTAGTCAAGCCCTTTCTTTTCTCTTTTTAAAATCCTTAGCTAGCATATTTGAATCTTTACCGCAATTAAGTTCTCTGCTATTTTCAAAAACAATAGCTTTTTCTCTTCATATCTCACTTTGCAGCAATGAATGTACAATGACATAGTCAAAGAGAATGAAACTGATACAGTAATAACTGCGAGCCAAATAGAGATTTCTTTTTATAATGCTGTGCAAACAATATTGAGTGTGGCTCGTTCGTACTAAGCAAGGGTGCAAGTGTCTAATGCTATAAAGCGAGTAAAAGTGCAATGTTACATTTTTAAAACTCCTTCAGAAAAAATTTTTATCATAAAGTAAAATGGCCATGAGCAATGAAGTGAATGAAGCAGTTAAATCCCACAATTCTATATGGTTTGACTAATATAATACCACTTTTTGCAAAGTAACATCAGTGAACAATAGGTAGGTAGTGCTGATTTTCAAAAAAAGAAAGAGAGAGCTTGAACTACTGGAAACGCAATAGACACTTACCTCTCATGACATTTCTAATCGTTTTGATAGACCCTCCCCTCAGGTTCAATATTTGCAGTACTCTCTGCTTAATCTAGAAAAATAAATTACAATAATGACACATTGCTCACTTAAAAAACTGTTATAATATGGGCCAGCTAGCTGACTAGGATCAGAACAATCAGAGGTTTTAACATAGTATATTCCAGATTACGCAATCAAAACTATAAACTTCAACTATGTATCATGTTGAAATGTACTGTTGTAAGATAGCAAGCCCACAAAAATGGTCCTTAAAGCAGCCCAGCAGCACTTTTCCAGTAATAACAATCACATTACCTCTCCATTTGAATTTATTGCCTCATGAATTTACTAGAGCAAAAATATTTAATGATGTAATGTATGAGTGGAGTTACAGGGGTTTGTCACATGTTCTAAGCACTTTCTCTTAAAAGCTACATTTGTGCATCATGACCTTAAATACTTGTTTTCTATGAATGTGCAGCCTACTTTCAATGTTATATTTAGAGACTAGATTTTAGGCAAATGCCTATTTTGTTCCTTGTGCTCCCATTGCTCTACCTTTAATCTATGAGCATGAATTAGAGATTAAGAAGGACTTTATAAATGTTCTTCTTAATCTCTACTTCATGCTCATAGATTAAAGTAGAGCAATGGGAGCACAAGAAACAAAATAGACATCTAAAGAGTCTATAAAATCCTATTCTGACTTTTTTCTGAATATTTGCCTATTTTGAAAATGGGCACCTATGTCGGGACACTCTAAAGCTTCAAGTTTCACTTTTAGGTGCAGTTTGAGATCGTTATTCATGTTACTCAGTAACTTTGCCCATCTGAAACTCTTAAGGGTTCAGCCTAGTCCCCTAGTTGACCAACTCTTGCAATAACAATTGTTAGCAGCAGTGAAGTGGGATGCCCAGGAAACATACGCCGCCGTGCTAACATGGCTTGAGCAGTTGACTAATGTGAAATAGCAGTTCAGGGAAAAAGAGAGTGAAGTGCACAATAAGAAAGAACAATGCCATGTGCACGCAGCTTTTTTTTTTTTTCTCGTTCTGAAGTGTTCACTGCCAGGGGAGAAATTGGCTCTACATGACTCGACCCAGCCAGTAGGAAGCATCCCTCCTTTCCGTTCTTAGCAGGGCTATCTACTCCTGCTTTGCGCTCCTCGTTCCTGCTGAAAAGATCAGGACTGTGCTGCATTGACAGTGGACACATCTCACTATGCTACAGAATAAACGGAGAGATGGTGTTCTGCGAACTATATGGGACAAAAAATACTTGTGCAGCTACGTTCACCTGCTGGCACCTGTCATCAAAAACAACATAAACAACATTTCTGGTTTTCTTCACGTAGATACAGGTGGCAGATGTCGTTTGTTTGAAATAATTTGCATGAATGTAAAAATTTATTCTGCCCATATTTATAATGATGGCACTAAAGTGCTTATTTGGGCCGGTTGGTATATGATTAACAAAGCGAGAAACGGCAAGAAAACACAAGACAGTGAAAGAGATGGACAAAGCACTAGTTTACGTTTGTAAGTCAATGCTTCGCCTATCTCTCTCACTGTCTTGTGTTTTTGCGCTGTTTTTCGCTTCTTTGTACAATAATGGAGGGCTAAAATGTTTTGCTTGCCTATTTTAGCACATAAAATTTGCTTCTAAAATGCTTAAATATTCAGCCTCAGCAGTAATTATTCACAACAAGTTTTGGAACACAGTTTAATCTCAGATAAACAGTATACTCACAGACGGTGGTCCTGAGCTGCAGATGTCCAGCATGATGTAATCTACCAGCTGTAGGGTGAAGAGGCCAGCATCTAGTCTACGGAGGTAGAACTTCTCTTCTAGGTCTGACTGATCCTCCTCTTCATTCAACTTGGGATTCTGATAGTCAGGGAATGACGTTATCGGATGATCTCACAGAATTTGAAAACTAGTAGTACAACGAGCAGGCCAAAACCACTGCATTAAGTTTTACGGGAGGGTAAATGTAGGAATGAAAAGTAGGGGTGGTTATGATAGTTTCAGCAGGATAACAAAATCCTCATAGACTGAAGAATTGAGAAATCAAAGTTATACAATTTACTTTGACTGCTTCAAGCTGTGTCTGATCAACATTTTCTTTTTTTTTTCACTCGCAATGAGGTGAAGTCAAGCTTTGTTAAGCAGTTAGATCCAATATGAAAATATCTTTGTTATAGCCAATGTTTTACTTGTATTTTTCTGGATACTGTTTGGCTACCTGGGCTATAACAAGAGGGAACAGCAAAATTTCACATAAAGTTAGAGAAAGTAAACAATGTCAGTGTTATATCACATCTAAACAAAACATGCAGCTATTCATTTATCTTCACAACATCTCTTGAGTGCAATCTTCTTTAATGATCTATGGTCACCATCACTGACATCAGCAGTTTTATCTCGCACTAGCTAATAGTACAATGATGTAATCCAAATTGCTTTCATTGTTCATAAGTTGACAACTTACTTCTTGTAGATTGTCAACATTGCACGAGTAAAACAATAACATCGCAATGTTTGTCTTGTCAATTAATGCCTCCTTTATTTCTTTCAATGCCAGTGCAAACGCACAGTTCTCAACGGGAGCCGTCGGTCCGCCTTGGTTCAGGCAGTGATTGGTCGTGATGCGACGTTGCATTAGAGGTAGGTAGCACTGCTTGCATCACACGTGCTTCCGAACGCTTCCCTCAAGAGATGCGATAGATCCACTCCAATATCCTATGTCTGTCAGATTTGTTCTGTAGCGTCATGCCAGTCTTGGCCGACTGTTGTGCTAAAGAAAAAGTCTGCCACGTGGCACGTAAGATGCGAGCCATGCGCTGGAGAGAACAGCCTAGCTCCTGGCCTGACTGGACGCTGCAGCTGCGACCACATCTACGCCCGCATTCCAACTAAAAGCTGCGACCAAGGAACGGCCTCATCGCCATCACCGCCGTATCGCCTCTCGTTCCTCAACATTTAATGACCACGAACCAACGGACAAGTGATCAGCACTGCACCGCTGCCTCTGAGCTTTGCGGCCATGTTCCAGCCAACTCAAGCCTTGCAGCCACACTTTGACCCACCTCTACCACTGTTCCGGACCTCCGGCATTGAGTCACAGTTCTAAGAGTTCGAGGCTGCCTTGGAGCTCTTAACAGCATCTGGCTCCAAGAATTCATGTGTGAGGTCTTGGAGTATGTTCTTCAACCTGACCTCAAACAACGCCTCATCTATTTCTCTTGGGGCTCCCGCCCATATGACGAACTACGGGACACCGTCCTACAGTTTTGCGGTGCCGAACAGCACCTCCGAAAGGTACTGACCGAACGGAAGGCACTTCGCTACCAACCGCGATCCAGCTTTTTTCACAGTTTGCCTTGACCGCATCTTGTCAAGCGCAGCACCACAGCAATGAGGGAGGTGACCTTCTTACCACAATCGACTCCGCTGACGTATCGCAGCGTATGCCGCCCGAAGATCGGCCTTTGGTTGAGCAGTCGGCACCTGTGGACGCGTCAGTGAGCACGAAGACTTAAGACTTCAGCGCCTACTGAAGCAGTGTGCGACACCCAAACCGGCGTCACCTGTTCGCTGACACTACGTGCGGCACCATAACCGAACCAGCTGCCGTCTTCTAGGCCAGCAGCAAAGCTACCGCAAAGTAACCCGATTGTAACCCACCGGCTATGCAAGCGTATGGTCTGCATGCAGTCTCCGCACCCAAGTACTCCTGTGCCGGCTGCACAAGGTGGTTCCGTACCCACACACACGTCGCACCATGCCCTGGTACAGCTTGAGCCTTCGGCGATGCATGACTTGCTGCCTAACGCCTCTGAAGACAGCGCGAAGGAACTTGAGCCAAATCAGCACTCCCCACGTGAATTTCAATAACGCAGTCATTATCACGAGTACTGCTCAAGTTCAGGCGACAGAGATATGCCAGCGTCGGTACCATCCAGCTGCATTACGAGCTCCTGCCACCAGGCCATCTTATTCAAAGTGCCTGCCTGCCACTACCTCTACAACCCATCGGATATCACAGTGTGCATTGCAGAGCTTGTCTTACGGCATGCCGTTCCAGGGACAATCGACCAGCATGTTCATGCCCGTACCTCATGCAAACAGCGTCAATTTCTCAGCGCCGCTCATGCCTACGACGATCATGCAACACTTGCGACACCTACCCTCACGAGGCATCCGCACACTCAGCATCATCCTCACTGAGATGTTATCTAAATAACAACCGATGGTGTTGCCGGTGCCTGCGGCCAAAAGGACCTCGATGGGTTGCGTCGCTTCCGGCTACAACATCTGCTCGGCATGCACCTCGCCCACTCCTTGGCTCCCAGTGTCACCTGCTAGAACTTTCGGATGCCCAAAATTTTTCACGGAAACAACTCGGACTTCCACACAGATAAACCATGGACTGCCGCTCATGTACATAGTGTCTGTCCCTCTTGATTTTTTTTCTACATGTTTAAAATCGCGCAAAGTGCTAGGGGAGGGAAGCTGATGCAGCGTTGCGCCAGTCTTGGTTGCCGGCCACGCTAAAGAGGAAGTCAGCCTTGTGGTAAGTGAGGTGTGAGCCACGCGCTGGAGAGAAGTGCCTAGCTCCTGGCCTGGCTGGATGCTGCAGCTGCGATCCTGTCTACGCCCACGTCCCTAATAAAAGCTGCGATAACGGCACGGCCTCGTCACCGTCGTCTCGTCTCTCGTTCCTCAACAGTTCCTTTGTGCTCTTTCTTTGTAGCTCGAAGCAATGCCACCATTGCATCACAGCGGAGCGCATGCACTATTGTTGCAGTGATGCTTTCCCATTGGCTGTCTGCATAGCGCCATGAACGGCAACATGCTATCTCTGAACACCATATCTTTTACAGAGCCCACGTGACCGCCAATATTGTGAACACGGGGAATGAAAGACGCCACCCTACGGATCTGTACACAACTGAACAAAAAATTACTTCATATGAATTCTGTCGTGAGGCACTGAATGAGTGGTTCTCTCCTCCATGACCGCAAAGCACAAGCGAAGGCTAGGCGATGGACGAGAGCAGGAAAGAGCAAGAGGAGAGGGTGGTGAACGGCTGGATTGGGCACACCTGGCTGGATTTAATAAAATAGAGGAGGCGCTGCATCAATGTACCTCACTATTCTCGCACCACGCTGCCTGCGAGTACTAATAAGGGACCTTAACACATAACTGACATTATCAGCACGAGAATGAAGAAGCCTAGCTAGGTTGATTGCTGTGCACCAATGACATAACTTCTGACATCGTGTTATGTAGTTTTATGTTAAAGCATGTAGCACAGAACGACAACACAAGCAAGGAACATGAACACGAGACGAGTACGCATCTTGTGTACATGTTTGTCACTTGTGTTGTAGTTCCTTTGCAATACTTGCTTTAACATGCATTCTTACAAATTAGCCCAGCTTTTGTTCTCGTAAACAATGGGCTATGCCTAAACTTCTGAGCGGTGAAGGGTGGAGAGGCTGAGCGACGAACCGAAACCAGCCCAAGTGGCCATAAGGGTACGTACATAGTTCTATCCTTTGTAACTTTCTTGTCGCAGCACTGATTTGCAAAATTTTTGCAGCAGCATTTTCACAATGCAGAAGTGGGCATTTACCTATCCATCAAAAATTTTAAACCTCAGGGTTTATATTTGCCTCACCCCCCCTACAGGATTGTGTGTGCACAAGCACATGGGCACACCATGTTTTTTTCTTTTGCAGAGTGTCCAAGAGACAAGTCTGTACTTGTTTATCATGGCAAGGCTATGCTCCTGTCTTGACCATTATTTCATTTATGAATATTGCAACTATCACTAAGGGTTTTCATAGAGTGGATATACAGTTTGCTTAATTTACTAATTGGCAAACAAGAATAAAGCAGGGAATGTAGGTATATGCCTTCAAAAAAAAAACAATGTTTCACAATAAACAGTCACAAATACATATAATTATAATCAGCACCACATTCACTATGTAATTACTACTGGAGGATCACTGCTACAGTGATTCAAATAAACAAGCACAGGTACATGCAATGAAACTTGGATGATCATTTTTAATCATTCATAATTTTAAAGTCATATACTCACTTCCTTTTCACGTTCAATTATACTGTCAATCGCATGTACTTTTTCCAAATATTTGAAGTGCAGCTCCATGAGCCTGTCCACCTGAAATATATTTGGTGACCCTATTAGCACTTGAATGTAGACATCAAAGATGTGTATCAAGGTGTATATCTGCGCTGATTACTAACAGGAGAATCTACTCATGTAAAGGAAATAAAAAATTCCCTGAAGAAAAAAATAGGATGGTGCACATATTGTAGACATTTCCAATTTGTAACCAGCAATTTACTACTGACACTAAACCAGAAGGTGTATGAACGTTGTATACTGTGAGTACTGACATGAGAGGGTACCTCGGTGGGCAGGTTGGTTCTACATTATCGTCGGAATTGGCACAAAAAACAGAGACGAGGAAAGGACCATTTGAAAAAGAGCCCAGAGAATTAGTGATGAACTTCACAAGAGTGCCTTGTGCTGTGTACCTGTGGTTCTTGCCTTTATTTTTTGCACCATATTCAACAATGGTACAAACGAGAATTAGTGACGCACTTCAGAAGAGTAGCTTATGCTGTGTATGTGTGGTCCTTGTTTCCATTTTTTGTGCCATATTCTACAATGGTACTAACATATTAGGTAAGAAATAGGAAATTAACAAAGACACCCAAGGCAATTTAAAGGGGTCCTGCAACACTGTTTCAGCATGGTGAGGCAACGCTGCAAATTGGTAGTCGAGGCTCCCGAGAACAGTGCAGCATGTGGCCTAGAATTTGTGATTAATTATTTCTTAAACTCTGCTAGACATTGCTCCCTCTTTTCTATAAATGATGCCATAAACCCAAATGACCACGCCGTAAACCCACAGTCCACGACCATTGGCTGATTTGAGCATTGCGAGCTGCATAGTTACTGCGGCCACCATGAGATGCCACCACATGCTCGTAATCACACTGAAAGTTGTGCACTTGAAGAAAAAAAAATTGCTTAAGGCCATGATGCATGCTGCCGAAGAATGGATCTGCTGGCCCCACTGTCATTCCCCTCCCCGCGTAAATTTCAGAATGCTCGCTGGTACAAAAAGGGAGAGAAAGTGCTTGAAGTGCGCGACTAATTGAGCGAACTACAATTGTACTTGATGGATTCTAAACATATTTTGTGGCAGTCAATTCATGAGGCAATAAGCTCTTTTAATAAAGCCTTTCGATGATTATTTTAAAAAGTGTTGCATGGCCTCTATAAGAACCATGCAGTGTGCGATGAAATGGAAGACGATAAGTGTGAAATTAAGAGATAAGAAGACACCAGGGTGCATCAAATAATGAACAGGGGTACCCGTTATATTCCTTCACATTATGTGAAGGACAGATATTTTATGGGTAGAGTGATGCATTGAATACCAAGAGATGGGAAGATAGCCAATGACAGCAGGCGGTTATACGATGAAATTCGGAAAATTTCAGGAATAAAATGGAATAGGCTCGCACAGGACAGGGCATGTTTAAAATAATCGACAGAGACTTTCATTCTGCAATGTACATAAAATAGGCTAACAATAATTATAAGAAAACAAACATCATGGGCAGAAAAATGAAATGCAAGTGACCTTTCTTAAAGGGACACTATTAGAAAAAAAAATGTTGTCTAAAGCTCGATTCGAAGGTTACACTACTGGCATACTAAAAAGAATTGCTTCAGTACGGAGGCGCCTTGGCAAACTAGAAGGAAACAAAAAAGAAACAGCTCTGCGAACCCGAGATCTCCTAACTGTAGTGCCATATCCATAAAAACCTTTTTTACATTTGCTTGGGGTTTGAATGATTCAGGCAAGGCAGTGCAGAACAAGTGAAAGGACTCATGTCGTTATGGCCACATATTCATGCTTGTCACTTGCCACATGACAACAGTAACCCCAGTAGTATTGGGTTCTGACTACATGAAATTCAGCAATTTAATCACAGCTGCTAATAGTGGTTTCAACTTATCACCTTGGTTATATGGAAATACGCATGGCTTCTTATAGACGTAAAATTATAAGAATTTTAATACCTTACTAGTACACATATTGAGGTTCAACTGTAGATGCATCCAAACCTGGGGTGTAACCAGAGGGTGGCCCGTGCACCCCCTGTCCTCGATTTTTTTTTTTGCCATGACAGCAAAAAAAGACCATTTCAATGGGGGTGCCATCCCCGAAATTAGGAAGATGCTCCCCCCCCCCCACCACCAAAAAAAAATGGCAGTGGCTTAGCTCAGCTATGTCAGGATATACGTAGCATTGGCAAAGGTTCAGCTGATTATTCTTAGCTTTCCAGAGTGTCTAGGATTAGCTTGATTATCATGCTTACTGCTGCTGCAATGACACACGTATATTTATTTTGTCAGGCAACTACTTCGGGATCCGATGAGTTAAGTTTCTCCGCTCTACTGCACCGTTGAGCAGCATTTGCACTCTTTTTCTCCACGGCTATACTACAGTGGCAAACGCCAGTCAGAGGCGCTATCAAGCGGCTCCAGCGCAGTGTCAGATGGCGACTTCACAGGGAAGGCGCGCGCGTCAGCGTCAATATGTCTACCAAGGCTATGACGGTAATCCTCTGGAAAGCGCACATCGAAGACGGCGATTCGCGCGCGGCCGCGGCCGAGTGCGAGGGAGGTGCCAGCTCCGGCGCGTGACACCACTGATCGCCTGCGCAGTGCATCGAATAACGCGCACACTGGCGGCGGGCCGTGCACGGCGGTGGCGGAGTATCATTGCGCATGCGCAGACCAGTGCCACACGAAATTGGCTCGGCGAAGTAGACGCTACAAAATTTATGGCTGCACCCCTGATGCAAACTGCATGAAATGTGTGCTGCTCAAGTGAAATACTGCATGTGATGCAAAAACAACAAATGCAGAGTCTACAGTTAGAACCTGAATGCTTAAAGAAACTGTCTACCGCTCGAAAAAATTTTTCCGACTGTGGCGCCAATGAAAAGATCTTTCATCACATCGGTGGCAACAAGCATGCTTTCGTGCCAGAAAAAAAGAATCATAACTTGATGTTGAGTCGATAAAAAAGTGACCACTAGCATCACCCAACAGTGAATGTGGTCGACAATCTATTGGTAGGACGAAAAATCGTCGCAGGTAGACTTATATTGCTTAAAAACAAAGACGTTTAACTTGAATTTGTATTTTATCCACTTGAGGCAGCTTTGTATTGTGCCCGAGATCAATTTTTCCCTTTTTTTTTATCACGCGTTCAAATAGGCGCTCGGTGGTGCTGCCGGTGGTGTGTTCGCTTACCTGCATACCTGCCTGCAAACGGCTGAGAAACGCGACCACGGCGTCTGCCGCCCCTCATGAGAACAACACAAAAGTGTGTGCATGTTTAAAATGACCACTGAGGTATTTGTTTTATTAATAACCAAACTTGTTGAAGCCTGCAAAAACCGCACGCGGTTTCAGTTTTTGACTTTCAGCGGCGTCGATCAGTGTTGTGGGAATTAATCCCATTCATAGAAGGAAACATAACGCGCACAGAAAAATTCTGTTTTAAAAAATTCTACGCACTTTCCAGAGAAACTGCTGCAAGGTTAGACTCTTTACATGGTACACTTTTTATAGCGACATAAAACAGGAGAGCAATGAAGGACGGTAGACAGTCTCTTTAAGACCTAGATATCATTTCGCTAAAAGACATGATGACATGTGCACGATTCTCCCCTATGACGCATAAAAAAAGCCATGTATCATTACAGTCATTAAGCAAAGATAGCTGAAAACCATCATCACTTAATGAAACAAAGCCACACACATGAACGTAGTGTAAGAAAAAAAAATGTAGCAAGCCACTGTTTACCTTCTCATGGTCATTTTCTGTAAACTTGTTCAAAAGACGCTGCCGCTGAGTGGCCTTACAGTTTTTTAGCATAGATGAAATCACAGAACACACATGCTCTGAAAAAACAAAACAAAAAAACAAAGAATTGCTGAAGGACACTGAAAAACATGCTGCTTGAAGACATAAATCCAACTATAGTTGATCAACTTACATTATTTCAAGTTTGCTTGTGCTAATGGCTTGGACAAACTCTATAAAGCTCCATTCTGTGCACAAAGATGGACAAACACACTGCACAGTTTTGGCCCCTGAGGTTAGAAAGGCCATTAGGCTACTCGACTAATGTGAGGTCAATTCAAAATATATTCATGAAATTAGAAAGCACTAAATTCAATGAAGGCATAGCAGTTTGATGGGAACTGCTACTGAGCAATGAAGATAATGTAACAGCCAGTTCAACAGGCAGAGAATATCATTATTCCTGCCTATTATCTTCACTTCTTAATTTCTGTATTCGTATTTGCTGTTACATAGCAAGATGGAAACTGTTAGATTTCAAGGATTTAAAAAAAAAAAACCAGAAGAATTCTTGTTGAATGAAATTCATACAGGCCACCATTTCTTTGTGTGCAATACAGAAGTTACATTGTCACACATAGTGACTCCAAAGAGTTGAAAAAACACTGGAAACTTTTTTCAAATGCATGACTACAAATAACGTCCACGCAAGTGCATGAAATTGTTTTTAGTACTAATGCAGTGCTAAGCATATATTTAGCAATTGTTCATAGAATACTTTTGCATATCTTATTACAATTACCATCTACCAGACTGCACATGGGTCATCAGAGTGGATGAACACGCACTCGAAGCAGGCATTATGTATCACAAAAGCAGCTGTAGCTGTACCTAAATGACATTTATTTACTTTGGCTTTGTGCTCTTAAACTCACTGATGGCAATAGTGTTCAATTGCCAATGAAGTTCTGTGAGTATAACGTATTATAACCGGCTTGCACAAAGAATTCCAAAAGGTCACAATAAAGCTAGTGTTAGAAACCTATAATGATGCGGCACCCAGCCCTTCCTGTTTGTATTTACCACTTTTATGGCTGCAGGTTGTGACAGGCCATTTAACTTGATAGGTGGCCCTCACTTCATACATGACGCCTACACACTGTTATCCCTACCATATTTCCATGACTATTTCAGTGGTCAATACGTGTGCTCTGACAACATACAAGATGTGGATGGCAGTAAAACTGATAGCTGGACGAGTTGGTATGTAACCATACTTTAAACTTTTTTTAGTGCCCAGAGAAGACAAGGACAAAAAAAGATAGAGACATACGAGTGCTCGTGTGTCTCTCTTTCTTGTCGTTGTCTCTTTGTGCACAAAAATAATATAAAAAAAGGTTTTAAAAAAAAAAGAAGTGAAGGCAGTGGACACCGTTTTAGAAAATGGAAGGTGTCTTGCAGTCTATCCTGCTTCTAGCCATGTCTCTGGTCACCAGGGTTGAACAAGTGGTCGAAACGTTTCATCAATGCTTTTAGAACAAAGCCATGCAATTTCAGTGAAATTCTATTGAGTGTAAGATGAGACCGCAACAGACAGCTTTTAACGCGATAGCGTTAAAGAGCTCGTGTCGCAGAAAACCCGCCGCCGGCGTCGGCCCCGTTTGTTGTGAGCGAAAAATCGTCTGTGCGTCTGTGACCGAAAAATCAAGTTAGCGAAATAGCTGCGGGAGGCTATCTCGGTAACTTGTCCAAGCGTGTGCGCGCGATCACACTGAAAAAGCCGCACATTCGAAGAAAAGAAAGTGCTTGAGGTCACGAGGCACTGTAGTTTCTTTGCCCTGCCACCACTCCCTGCTTAGCTTGCAGCGCTTTTGTCTGGACGACAGAAGGGAAAATGCAATTGCAGCACGTGACAAACCTTTGCAACTCCACTCGCACTGGACGGATTCTTAAAATTTTTGCGGCGTTGAATTTGTGAGGCAATAAGCTCTTCTAGTGAATTCATTCCATGGTTACTTAAAAGTGTTTCAAGGCCCCTTTAACGCATTTTGTTCAACAGGTGTCACAACGAAAACGAGCCCATTCGACGATAATAGCACGTGCTGATCCAATTTACTGTGTGCATGTTTGTGTGTGTACATGTGTATGTAACAAGACATGAATAAGTATGTACTCAGCGGTTGAAGGGTGCACTAGGGGCCGGATTTCACTATCGCGTTCAACTCTTAATGGCAAAGCTTAAGGGTCCCTCCATTTTTTTTTTTTTTGAATGTGGGACAGTGTCCTGTAATTTCTAGCCAGTGACAAATCACTTTTGGGCACTTTTTTTCTGGCTCTGCACATGTAGAATAAGTCATCCCAAAGCCCCTAAACATTTCTGAAACTTGGTCATGTAATTTTTTCAGAGATTTTATCATGTTACAAAACGGATAATGGCGAGATACTTGGAAAAGCTGAAGGGCATTCTGAAATTTTAGGAGCGTACATGCACAGGGAATGAATATTTCCTCTACCATAATCAAGAATTTCACAACCATAAGTGTAGAAAGGTATGACAGGCTGATGTAATATGTAACTTAAATGTGGCACATTGCTTTGGTGGCCCCGAAAGAGTGCTTTTTTTTAAACACGTATGACGCTGTTTAACTTGAAAAGTGGAGGATTGATATTGATACCGAACAGCCGCAGCAGCCTTGCTGCATGAAAGAGAAAGACAACGACAGTTGTTGCTGGTTGTTGATCAACTGGTGCCATCTTGTTTGCCGAGCTCTGTGCATCGCACATAGTTTAATAAATAAGTAATGCGTAACATTATTGGTGGAGGCGGACGACTCCTGTACCTCGATGGAGACGCGCAGCGGTCGCAACACCGGGGACTCTTCGGCTACTTCAACTGCCAGTACCTCATTACCACCGGCCTCTCCAGCCGAGTTGACAACCTACGTCACCCTGCCACCCCTTCGAGATTCTGGCACTTTCTCCGTTGACGGTACCATTGATGTTGACTCCTGGCTGCACCGGTACGAGCGCGTCAGTGCTACCCACCGCTGAGATCGCACGCTCATGCTCGCGAATGTTCTGTTCCACCTCGACGGCACGCTGCGGACATGGTTAGAAACAAATAAAGCCGAAATCATGAGCTGGGATCTTTTCAAAACAAAGATCCGTGATCTTTTTGGCTATTCATCTGGTCGTCAGCTCGCTGCAAGAAGACTCTCGCCACTCGCGCCCAGATGTCTACTGAGTCGTACGTGTCATACATTCTTGACGTTTTGGTGCTTTGTAGCAAGGTTGACCAGCGCATGTCGAAAGACGAGAAAGTTAATCACGTCTTCAAAGGAATAGCTGACGATGCCTTCAGCCTGCTGGTTTTTAATAATGTCACGAGCGTCAACACGATACTGAGAGAATGCCCCCATCTAGAACAGGCTAAAGCCCGCCGCGTCACTCACGGCATCACGTGCCTGCCGAACACAGCGGCTACTTTCTCATGCGATGACGCCTTCCAACAAGTTCCCCGATGTGACAACCTCACCCGCATCATACGTCGTGAGGTTGGGGCAGCCCAACCAGTAGTCACTCCACTACCAACGCCTGATCCTTCACCGACCACGATCTCACCGATACAAGCCGTCGTTCGTCAAGAATTATCGGACGTCGACCTACATCCTGTTCAACCAGTCTGCTCTGCCAAGCCTTTTTATCGTCGTCCCTCCGCTCCTCTCTTTGGTTCCAGCTACTCTCGACAACAGAATTTGTCCGAATGGCGTACACTGGATGACAAGCCCATATGCTTCAACTGCCGCAATCGCTGGACTCTGCCGGCATACTATGGGCCTCCCCCCAAGGCCACTTCTGTCCACCGATCGTCCTCAGCATTTGATTTCGATTCCCCTATGCCGACCACATTCTCTGATTCTGCCGCAGCTCTGACGAAACCTCGCTACGCCCGCTCACCATCCCTCGCAACGCCGTTAATCTCGTTCACCACCACAGCCCCGTCCTGCCTCTCCAACCTATTCGCAGCGCCCCCGACCGAAAAACTTGGCAGTGCAGCTTCTGGAGGTGGAGCTGCATTGATGACAACCTCTGCAAGAAATCCTCGTGTAACATTACCGACCACCCAGAATCTTTTGAATGTTACTTTAGACAATGTACCTGTGCGCGCGTTGATCGATAACGGTGCGCATGTGTCCATTATGAGTGCTGCTCTTCGTCGTCGACTAAAGAAAGTTGTCACACCCGCCTTGAACAGAGCCGTTCGAGTCACCGACGGGGAACTGCCGCCATTATTGGCATGTGCTCTGCCCTTGTGACTATAGCCGATAGAAGCATTGCTGTTCTTTTCACCGTTACCGAAAATTGCCCTCATGATCTAATTCTAGGTATGAACTTTCTAACTTCTCACTCTGTCCTTATAGACTGTTCAGCCGGCTGTCTCGACCTTGAGATGCCTCTACTTTCTGATCCGACCGACCCACCCCAAAGCCGCATTTGCTGCATCGATTTCGTACGCCTTCCACCTAACTGTGTTACACCCATTGACCTCTCCTCTATGTCACCTGTACCTGACGGCGATTACATGGTTGCACCAATTCATGCCGTGATGCTTACGCAAGGCGCCGCTGTTCCGCACATGATTTTGACAATTGTTGCAAACCGCACGTCTTCCTATTGTCAAATTTGCACTCATTGCCCAAATTCTTTCCCTGGCTGAAATTACTGCCCTACAAGAACATGTGGTTGAGCCTTTCGAAGTGGATAATTGCTGCAGCTCAGACCGTGATCCAACTATATCATGTTTATCGGGCATCGACGTTGACCGCATGGTACCATCAGACCTCACTACTGATCAAGCGGAAGCTCTCCATCACATCCTGGAGTCCTATCGTGACATTTTCGACTTCGCCAGCACGACCTTAAGCCGCACTAGTGTTGTTACTCATCGCATCAATACTGGTGATGCAAGTCCGATTCACCGACACCCATACCGTGTTTCCGCGTCAGAGCGTACAGTCATACAACAGGAAGTCAAAAGGATGCTTGCAAAAGACATAATTGAGCCCTCGTGTAGCCCCTGGGCTTCTCCTGTCGTCCTGATCAGAAAGAAGGATGGAATGTGGTGCTTTTGTGTAGATTATTGGCATCCCAGCAAAATTATGAAGAAAGATATTTACCTGTTGTCTAGAATCGATGATGCCTTAAACTGCCTTTACGATGCTACGTATTTTTCCACAATCGACCTTCGACTTGGCTATTGGCAGATTGCTGTTGATGAGATGGACTGTGAGAAAACCGCATTCGTCACTCTTGATGGTTTTTATCATTTCAAAGTTATGCCGTTCAGTCCCTGTAATGCGCCGGCCACGGTCGAAAGAATGATTGACTCATTGCTCCAAGGGTTCAAATGGTCAACCTGCTTATGTTATTTAGACGATGTTATCATTTTCTCGCCCACATTTGACTCCCATCTCGATCGTATATCTGTGGAAGTATTTCGTCGAGCCGGACTTCAATTGAACTTTTCGAAATGCCACTTCGCTTATCGTCAAATAACCGTACTTGTCCACCTCGTCGATGCCGCAGGAGTCCGCCCAGATCCCGAGAAAATTCGCTCCGTCACAGACTTTCCTATTCCAAAGTCTAAAAAGAATGTTAGCAGTTTTGTGGGATTGTGCTCCTATTTCTGACGCTTTGTTAAGGACTTCGCAATCATTGCACACTCGCTGACAAACCTCCTGAAGAAGAATGCCCCATTTTCCTGGGGCGCTGATCAAGCCTCATCTTTTTCCCAGCTGATGACCGTCTTTACAACACCAGTGATTTTAGCTCATTTTGATTCATCAGCTTCAACCGAGGTTCGCACTGACGCTAGTGGACACGGCATAGGAGCAATGCTATTGCAGCGCCAACACGGACATGACCGTGTTATAGCATATGCAAGCCGACTGCTATCTACCGCAGAGAGCAACTATGTAATCATGAAGCATGAGTGCCTCTCTCTTGTGTGGGCAGTTGCCAAGTTTCGCCCATACTTATACGGGCGTCCATTCCGAGTAGTCACCAATCACTACGCGCTTTGCTGGCTGGGCTCACTCAAGGATACCACAGGACGCCTCGCTCGTTGGGCCCTACGTTTACAAGAATACACATTCACTGTAATGTACAAAACAGGGCGGTTGCATAAAGATGCGGATTGTTTATCTCGCTACCCTGTGGAAGAAGCCGCCCATACTGACACCTTTCCAGACTTTCTGTCCGTGACGCAGCTACTCAACCTTGGCCACGAACAACGCCGGGATGCTTCTCTGCGAGCCATCATTGAAAAGCTTGAATTAATGCCTCACGACGCATCTCTACAAATGTTCCTGTTCAAAGATGAGATCCTTTATCGCTGTAACTTCAATCCATATGGCCATGACCTACACCCCCCGTCATACCAGCACATCTTCGTGCGACTGTCCTCAACCGACTTCATGACGCTCCTTTGGCTGGCCACTTGGGCGTTTCTCACACATATGACACTGTACGTTGTCATTTCGTTTGGCCTGGTCTTGCCCGTTCTGTTCGGCGCTACATGGCCGCTTGTGAGCCCTGCCAGCGCCGTAAAAAGCCATCTTCTCTGCCAGCTGGATTCCTTCAGCCGATCGACATTCCCACTGAACTTTTTTTTTCATGTTGGCCTCGACCTACTTGGCCCATTCCCAATCTCCAGCTCAGGCAACAAATGGATTGCTGTCGCCACTGACTATGCGACACAGTACGCTATCACACGAGCACTTCGAACGAGCTGCGCAACCGATGTGGCGGACTTTCTGATATACGATATTTTAGTACACGGAGCTCCTCACCTACTCCTCACTGACCGGGGCCGAACTTTTCTGCCAGCTGTCGTTGACGAAATCCTGCACTCTTGCTCTGCCAAGCACAAGTATGCCACTTCATACCATCCGCAAATGAATGGTCTTACGAAGCGTCTCAACAGGACTATAACTGACATGCTTTCTAAATACGTAGCGGCCAACCACCAGGACTTGGACGTCCATTTGCCATTTGTGACATTCGCATATAATTCGTCGCGTCACGACACTGCCAGCGATTCGCAATACTATCTCCTATACGGCCGAGAACCCGCCCTACTCTTTGACACCTTGCCGCCCTTGGTCACTGAATATGACGGCAAAGCGAGCACGCACGCCAACTCGCCCACAGCCGTCTACGGGCCTCAAAAGAGCACCAAAGACAGCTCTACGATTCCCATCATCGGAACGTACATTTTTCACCGGGTTCCCTTGTCCTTCTCTGGTCCCCCACTCGGCGTGCAGGTCTTTCTGAAGAACTGCTGTCACGCTACACTGGACCGTACTGCATCGTTCATCAGGTGACTGACGTTACATATGAGATCGTTCCAGCCGATCCAACGTCATCATCGTCAGCTTCGAGGGACATTGTGCGCAAAGCTTGACTCCAGCAGTATCGCCCACCTTCCAATGCATGCGAGTAGCTGAAGCACCGAGACGGTGCTTCTACCGTCGGGGAGTTATAATACAAAACAGCCGCTGTATAAAAGAGAAGGACGACGACAGTTGTTGCTTGTTGTTGACGAACTGGCGCCATCTTGTTTACCGAGCTTTGTGCACCGCACATAGTTTAATAAATAAGTTACGCGTAACAATATCAACAAGAATGTATTACACAACTACACAAAGGCAAATACATAGTTTTACTGCCCATTTATATTGGAGTAAAAATTGGATTACTTAATACGTTAACATGCTTTTAAAGACACAAAATAACCAGCTATCTTCGACCAGTCTACATACCTGCAAGCCAGGATATGTCCACATGCTTAGCCAGGTGGAGAGCTAAGCGGCTGCCATGGCCATGCTGGCTAAAGGAGAATAGGCTCACTTCATTCCCCGATTACCTATTTTTATCTTTTATGCCAATGCTCTTTTAAAAACATAGATATTTAATTTCATATGAAAAAACAAAAGCAAAACAGGAAACAGTACTTGTTTACAAGAAACAAAATGCTGTGAATCATGATAAAACTAGAAGCTTGAGAGATGATCGCTGTGATCAATCGCAACGTACGTTGTTTTTGTCATTTAGCACCATGCCGCACAATAATGATATAGTAATGCAAGGCAAAGTGGGCTCTGCGAACGTGACACTAAATTTGCCCATTTCAGTGAGCTAGACATTTATCTCCCTCTAATAAGTAACTGAGCACTAATTCAAGCTTTCACACCACTGTAGGGTCTAATACTAGAAATATATAGTAATCAGTCATTTCACCTTCATGTTCTTCAGGAGATGCTCCCTTTTTCTTATACTTTCTAGGGGTCTGCATAAATAGTGGGAATATTGTCCGAAGGCCCAAAATATCAACAAACTTGTTGCAGTTGTCAGTGCCTTCCACATTACATGTGGCAAAGTCTAAAACCTTTAGTGCACCACTACGTGACATCTTCTTTTCTCTAAAAAGAGAAAAAGAAAGGAAAGAAGATAAAATGAGTAACCAGAGACAGGGGCTGATGTAAGTGTCACACAAAAGAAATATACAGCTTTACTGTAGCACAACAACCTTCCCCTTGGGTTCCGCACGCCCTACTGTGCCCATTTAGTGTTGATGACAAACAAGTATAAAGGTCTCATTATCTTGGTAGTTGTGAAGTTGCTGGGCTCTTTGCACTATGTAGTGAATAGCTTGAAAACATTGATTTCATTTATAGTTTTTGTACCATGAATTTTTTTTTTCCGACTTATTTATTTCTTTCTCCAGGTGGAGCCTGCGATAGACCTAGCCTACGATATTTGCCTTAATCTCAAGTGGTCAAATCAAAGAGGCTCTGCAGCATTTTTTGGACAGGCTCAGAAAACACTGCTGATCAGTAGTCGAGGCTTTAATGAACATGTGAGCCAGATACGGAAAACTTTCATTAAATGTAACCTGAAGGGACCACTAAAATATGTTCCATTTAACAGGACCTGCATTTACAAAGAGATGTCTGGGGGTCCAGAATGCAAGAATGAAACCAATCTTGTCAGAAGAACTTGTTCCATTAAAGCAGCAGTTTCATTAAACAGATTTATGTTTACCGAGGGTCTACTGTATAGCATTATATGCAACAAAGAATTTGCAACTTTTTTTCACAGGCAGCTAAAAATAGCTTTCTCTCTTCTTGACACCCAATGTGGTTAAAGGGAATGACCGAGCCAGTGGCTGATTTCATGTTCGCAAAAGTATAATAAAATCAGGTGAAGCTCTCGGAGGCCACTAACACAAGTGTAACCAGCACTTCCCGTGATTAACACTGCGCAACGCAGTGGCAGGTATCACGCGAGAGCTACGATGGCTCGGTATGAAAGCGGTGCATGATAAACAAATCAAGCCATGTATGCTTCCCGTGGTGCCACTTAGCTATCAGGACTACTAGCCTGCATGCACAACATGGAGGAAGGAGAACTGCAGAGAGAGCATCACACTACACACATGAAAAAAAAAAAAAAAGAATCAGCTCAACTTGCGACACTTAGATCGAAGCGTAGGTTCAGTGCAGGCAAAGCTACAGTAGCTCATGTAGATGCGCAAACATTCTTGGCCAATGTACTGCATCTCAGACTTGTTCCATTGAGCTGTCAATGAGATTTCATGAAGCCTTCATTTACTAGGGCAGCCTGCATGACATCATGCTCTCGCAGTTTATTTTTTCATCCATGTTGTGAAACATATGATATGCTTATATAAACTGCGCATTCAAATGGCTTGGATTTAAACACAACTTCAGCTAACTACATGACTTGTGATGGCCATCATGATGTGGGTCTGTTGCATGACTTGAATTGATTAATCTTTCTTTACCCCGTTTCCCTCGAAATCAGACTCAGGCAGTTTTTATATATACTAAGTATGCACAGTGCAAAAAAAAAAAAAAAAAAAATCAAGGGAAGACACATAAACGACATAGTGGGACTTCGTATATATCCAGACATGTACCAATTGTTCCACCATTGGATTCTTTGAGGTATTTTATCAAGAGATTTATGAACCTGTCCATACAATCAGGAAGACAAGCCAGATGGGTGTGTTGACACCTACGAGAGTGGTCGGACAAGTACTTAGCCTCACTGTGAGAGCGCAATGCTATCGCATGAGAGATATACTGACGTTGAATATGCTCTCTTAGAGGGACACACGCAAAGGTCCAGACGAATCGGGCTCGTGGTTTTGTTTTGGCCACCTGAGAAAGCAGACAATTTTTGTGTGTCCGCTAAACAATGGAAAGATAGCAATATCGGTCTGTGACTCGATTGTGGTTTTTGGAAGGAAAATCGCACAACGAAATTAAAGAGTAACTGGATGCTGTCTACAGTGAGTCTTCTCCTTCAATGGCAACAGTCAAAAATTGGTTCAAGGAGTTTAAGCGTGGTCGCAAGTCGGTTTTTCGATGAGCCTCGCCCAGGGGCCCCGCAAACAGCTACCACGGCCGATAACGTGGCAAAAATCCACAATCTCATACTGGCAGACTGCTTACTGAAGGTGCGTGATATAGCTGAGACAGTAGGCATCTAAAAAACACCAGGCCTGCATGGGAGGCCCAGCACAGTCACAGCGAAAGCTAGAAGAGCGGCCTTTCAGAGCCTTTTCTAAACACTCTTTGGGTATAACGGCTACAAGCACACTTGCTAGGTACACACTACGCCATTATTAACCATAATTTCTGGGTACTAGGCTGGCATTCACTATGCTATCTTTCGTCATTTTTCTGAGACGCGTGGTATCCGCTAAACACATGCAAGGAATTTTGTGCCAATTGTTCATGCAGTGGCTGATGACAATGAGCAATTAGGGCTGAGTGGGTATGCACCACAGTTAATAGGAGATCAAGAACAAGCTTTTGTAATGGGTCGGAGCATTGGACTTTATGCTATTCGCATCGTGTTACGCCTGGTTGTTCCCTTGCTGTTTTGAAACACTTGATTACTCATAATAACGCGAGTCCATTCCCGACATCAAACCTGCCTAAAGCAAGTTTGCGAACAAGTCCCAAGTACCAGCGTGGCTATGTGGTAGAATACTGAGCTGGCATACAGCGAACCCGCGTTCGATCCCTAGTGTATTTTTGGTGTTTTTTTATTTACTTGAGTTTTTGTTTTGTTTTCGTGCGATAGTGGTAATGAACAGCAGTGGCAATGGACAACTACAGCACCACACGTAACCTGCATTGTGATCTCGTAACAGCTTTTACTGTAACTGTAAAAGATCACGTGGGTCATATCCTGCATGAAATTTTGGGTATGAGAAAGCTGTCTGCGCAATGGGTGCCATGTTTGCCGACTCCGTAAAGACCAGCCATGACACCAATTCAGAGCAGTGTTTGAAGCTGTTTAAGCGTGATTCGAAGAAGTTCCTGCATCATTTTGTGACCGTTGACGAAGCATAGATCCACTGGTACATACCAGAGACCATACTGCACCTGGGGAACCTGCTCCGAAGAAGGCGAAGACAGTCGCATCGGCCGGAGAGGTGACAGTCACAATTTTCTGGGATTCTCAAGGTTTGATTTTCATTGACTACCTTGAAAAGGGCAAAACGATGACAGGACCCTACTACACCGAATTACTGAATTGACTCGACGCCGAATCACAAAAAACAAACAAAAAAAAAAACTGCCACACTTGGTGAAGGAAGGTGCTCTTCCACCATGGCAACAAGCCAGCTCACACCTGCGCCGTCGCCGCGGTCAAGTTGGTCGAACGAACTGGGCTACGAAGTGATGCTCCATCAAGCATATTGTCCAGATTTGGCCTCCAGTTATTTCTTTTTATTTCCTAACTAGAAAAAGTCACTCCCCGGACAAAAATTTGAGTTTAATGAAGAAGTTATCGTTGCCACAGAAGCCTACTTCGCGACTACAGTTGAAAGGGGACTATGATTAGAAATAAATCGACACAACACCAAGATTTTCGTTTTTCTTTTGAAAGCTAAGTACTTATCAGACCACCCTTGTAAGTCCAGTGTAAGAACCATGCTTCTTCAAAACTCAGGTTTGCGCTTCATTGACCACGACAAGCAGCAAATAATAATAGATATCTACATTGAAAAACAGAAGTACTTGTCACTATATACCAATAACTTTGAGAAGCCTTTATTTTAGCATCAATTACTCTAATTAATTATCAATAGTAAATCTCTGTGGAGCTGATACAGCTGAAGTTCATCATTTAGAAATGAAGCCAACTGTTAATGTGAGTATGCACATTCTAAAACTAACCAAAACTGCACAAAGAGTTGACTACAAACGTTATTGCATGAGATTCGAATGGAGTGGTATGCACAAACAGTTGACAGTACTTGCACATATTTAGGTGGTTCAGAAGTTATTAAAGATTACAGCACAAATGCACACACAAATGTGCGAAAGTTTTGATGTGCATGCACTCAGTGCAACATGCGAAAGGTCTCTCAGCTCATACTGCATGAACATCTATGCACAATATGCAAGCATAACTGGGGAAAACAGGAAATACACGGACTAATTTCAATGTGATTAACATTTATTTATTTATTTATTCAAAATGCCTTACAGGCCCACCAAAGGGCATTGAGTAATGGGGGCATCAATATGTACACTGCAAAAAAATATAGACAAAAGTAAAAAAAGAACAAGTAAACAAGCAAAAAACAAACAAATAATAAACAGCAAGGTGCAACAAAGTTATACAATAGTAAAACGCAAAGAAATCTGGTTATCACGAAAGGATTCACAATTAGAGATGTGATGTGATCTAGAAGGCCGCTTCAATCTGTTATGGCTCGAGGTAATGATGATGAGTTAAATGCCAGTGTGTGACCATGAATGCACATGAAACTACGTGTGTTGTGAATGTGTCGAGATGTGCGCAGAGAGACATGAAGCGGCAAACAGTGGCAGTCGTTACTGTAGATGTACCTATGAAATAAACATAAAAGGGCAATGACACGGCATTTATCCAGTGACATGAATGCAAGGTCCTGTTTAAGTTTATACTTGAATGATAGTTGTAGCTACCAGTTACAAATCTCCCTGCCCTACTCTGGACGGCTTTTAACGCACGAACTAGGTAATGTAATCTTGATGCAGTGACCATGTGGATGATGCATACTTCGATTGTGGACAAACATAAGTTAGACATAATAATGCACATATGTTAGGAGGAGTGTTGCGTAAGTTTCTGCGCAGATAGCCGAGAGACTGGGAGGCTTTTGAAGAGACAGCTGCTATGCGCATAGTCCATGATAAGTCTGATAAAAGGTGAACACCGAAATATTTGAATAATAGTGTGGCTGAAAACACAGTATTATCAATACATGTAGTATAGAGAAAGAATAAGATCGTACGCTTTCTAGTGAACTAGATTAACTTGCATTTAGAGGCGTAAAGGACATCTGCCAAGCTTCGCACCGCCTGTACGTTAGATTAAGGTCATTTTGGAGAGCAAAATGATCGTCAACAGAATGAATATTGCGGTAGATGACGCAATCATCCGCGAACAACCTAACTAAGGATGAAAGGGTAGCGGGCAAGTCGTTAATATATATTAAAGGAGTAATGAACCCAGTACATTGCCCTAGGGAACACCAGACCTGACATCGCAAATGCTAGATGAAGTATCGTTAACCATCGTAAATTGCTGATGGGATGACACGAAGTTGCGTATCCAAGACAGTGTTAAAAGGAAACTAAAGTCAAATAACAATTTGCTTCAGAGTGAAAGCTCAATATATGACAACATCTAAAATGACAACATTATCAACAACAGTGCTCTACTTACTGAGAAATTAAGGTAAATGCACAAGAACGTATACGTCGCAGTATGACATTCTCAAAATGATCCCGATGACATCAGTCAGACCACCTACAATTAATCACTAGTAATCAATCTAGCTGCACTAAATATAGGAACTTCTGTGCATCAAGAGACGCAATAAAATGCTACTTGTTCATTTCTGTTTGATTCATAGAAAAAAGACCCGCCGGACGTTACTATGGGGAATGACGCGAGTGGTTCGAAAATTCAATTTTTCCGTGGTTACACGGAACAGGTGGTGCCATCTAGCGGGGCGCAGTTGAAACAAAAGCGTCTGCAATCTCGAAGCCAATGGCGGGAAATTGATCAAAGGCCGTTGTTGCTGCTGTGGCTCCACTGCTTTTTGTCTGCTACTACTAGCGCAGTAAAGCCGGGCAATGCTGTGCTCGGCAACAGTGTCGTGAGTCGGTCCAGCCGGTCCGCTTCTTGAGGCGGGTAATTTTAAGTGCGCTAACTTGATGCGGATTACTAAAACGTGATTTTATTTCAAAATAGGCCCTTCCTTGGCACAAAAGTAACACTACGAGGTTTCTGGACTGCTATTTCAACAATCAAGGTCGACTTAATAGTTGCCTTTAGTGTCCCTTTAATAAATCAATACAGAGAGAAGACAATTTAGATATTAAACAACAATGAGGGAAAGTATCAAAAGCTTTGATGAAATCAAGAAACAGGCAATCGGTATGATCGTTACTGTTCCTATTAAAGCAAAGGTCAATGGTGAATTGGAACAACCGAGTGTCACATGAGTAGCCTTTCCTGAAGCCATGTTGATTAGGAAAAAAGTTATTCGATTCAAGGTGACCATAGATATGAAAAGCTATAACATGTTCAAGCCGTTTGCAGGATATGAGTATTAGTGAAATGGGTCGATAATTATGGGGCAAGTGCCTGTCACCAGACTTTATTACGGAGACTACCTTGCCGATAGTAGTCTTTAGGCAACTCACCGCGTGACCGAGACTGGTTAAAGATACGGCACAGGAAGTGATTGAAAATATCAGAGGTGTTCTTCAGTATATACAGTTAATGTTATCAATGCCTGATGAAGTAGAGACTTTTAAGTTTCGTGATGAGGTTCCCGATACCTGCTGCAGTGACGGTGATGGTAGTCATGAAAGGGAAGGGCTGATCAGAGACAAATGGCACATTGGAACAATCTTTTGTAAAAACTGAGGCCAAATATGCATTGAAGGCTATCGCGGAAGATTCATCAGAAAGAGGAGTTTGTTTAGCAGCATGTAATGTAACGCGATCAAAAGATTTATTGTAAGGAGAGATTATTTGGAAGAATTTTTTCTGGATTATTTTTGATAAGTGAGGGCAAGTCCTGCAAATAACATTTCTTCTTCGCTGTGCCTAGAGCTTTACAATACTCTTGAAAGCACGCCTTGTATTTTCCTCAGTAGAAAGCAGAAATGTTGCGTTTCTGCTTCCTGCTAGGAAAAATACAATCATATGCAAGTTTCCATCAAATGGAACTTTGACAATAAAAGTAGCGAGGTGTTTAATTTGAAAAGTAGCGAGGTGTTTGAAAAGTAGCGAGGTGTTGAAAAATAGCGAGGTGTTTAAGATTGAAATATGCTTTTTTGCCTTAACTTGCAAAGGAACATGCTAAAGAGGATGAGATGCAGTCTGCACAAGGAGGCAAAATTTTTGTTGCATACTTACACTTGGACACAGATCTAGTAGTGTGCTTTCTATGCAAGGACACCTGACATACACACCCTACACGGTTAGTTTAACAACATTAAGCATGAACAATTGTAACAAATACTCTTACTTATTTTCACGCACAAGAACGCAGCACTGATAAGAGCTCACCTGAGCATTAAGTTCATCAGCTGCAAGCCTTCACCCTTGAGAAAGTGCTCCCTGTTAGGTGAACACATAAGACTTGAACAGAGGGCACCAAATAAATTTTCCATCATCTCCATCTCATCTGATGAGCTTGGGTCATGCCTCTTGAAGTACTGCAACAACAAGCCACACAGAAAAGCACATGCTAAGCCATACACTACACTCAACATGCTGCTGAAACAAAAGAAAACTACTATTAACTTCATCGTTGCAGGTGCAAGTACAGCTCCACCTTGCTGCAATCAAAATGTACATAAAGAATTATAAAGATGTAACAAAGTCCATTTGGCTATTCATGCCTAATTTCAAAAGATTACTACTATTCGGCTATTCACAATTCCAAATGAGCGCTCACAACCTAGCGGCCGCGCCTGGGCTGGGCGCTAACAGGATCAACCTTGAAAGGAAATATGCCACCACACTGCGCGTGTTGAGAAGCGGACGCATGATTCCTTTATTTTTCCTGTGCTGTACGTGTGAGCCCTAAAAATAAAAAAAGCGGTGTCCAAAGACTATCGCTAATTGCCGCAACGCGTGGCATCGCGGTGGGAAGATGGCAAAGTATCGTTCTATCACTTCCCGAAAAACGCAGATGACACGCCATGGAGAACAGCATGGATAAGAAACTTATGCATTGAATAGAGGTTCACGGACACTATGGTGGTTTGTTCGGATAAATTCATTCACGACGACTTCATTCTCCTTGATGTGTACACCATTGCTTAGCGTGTGTGCATTCTTATCAATATTCATAGACATCTCTAAGCGAGTAGTAAAGTTTCATTTATATAAGCAAGCGCGTCAGAAGATTTGTTGCATAATGTGTGAGAATGCATTTTTCACATATGCTTGTTTTTTGCCAAAGTCATAGTACTACCTATTCTCAAATTAAGCTGCTGTAGTCTTTCCCCCTAAAATATTTGATTTCGCGTGTGTATATTTCACGTGCACAAATGCATGCGCAAATATACATAAAACATGGGTGTTCGCCACCAAAAAAAATGTCTCGCTCCGTCTGTCACTGATGTACATTTCTTCCGCATGGAGTAGTAAAACATGAAATATATTGATTATGGAGAAACGTATGGTGTTTATGCCTGAGAATGCTCTCCAGTGTCTACAGACGGTACTTCGTTCTCATTAAACATGGTGCTCTAACAGTTTAGGTTAGTCAGCTTGCAATAAGTTTAAGAGGAACTGCAAACAGAGATTGCTCCAGCTTTTGGATCGTTTGACTCACGGGTGCATCATTTTGTTCCTTTTCGATACAGTGCAGTGCAACTCGTTGGAATAGGCTTGTTTCTGAGTGATGCAATTATCACCAATCCACTGAATAACCGATTGCTAATTTCTAGTACCTAAATGAGTTAACTAAAAATTAATTTACACTGATTAGTTCTGAGTTTTTATATTTATTAATACTGTCACCACGGTCGTATCTTTTGTGGGCAGGGTGGGGTTCAACCACCCTGTAAGTTCGCATGTACATATTGTGCATGTATATATAATGTTCATGCATAAGTAGAGTGAATGCATATATCTGCTTTATAATATAATACTGTCAACGCGAACAAGCGAGTGTTCGGGAGCACACAACCTTATTTATTAAAAACCTAATAACATGGATTGGCAAACGAAAAGAGAGAGACACTCCTGTTACAATTAAAACAATGATTTGATTTATCTCAAGATACACTGACCCAGGCATAGCTCCGTTCTGTAATAAAGTGAACAGCATGCATGTTCAGCTTATGACGGGATAACGGAACTCAATAAGATACATGCAATCGGCAACACAAGTCCCAGCGCAGAGTTACCTTGAAAACTGCTGGGACCGTACCTGTGGCACTGCAGCAACACATTTCACAAGTGCTTGCACCTTTCGAAGAGGCCCGCTATACATGAGCAGTTGCCTTTATCAACCTCGGGCTCGCTGGGTTGAAATAAATCTCATCCAGTTTGCCAAAAAGGCTCAATGTTTGAACACACAGCACAACTATTTCTGCTGTTTGGCAGTGAAATCCTCTATGTTGATGATAATGAGGCAGTCCGTAGACCTTACGCCTTCAACGTAGGAACACGACCTGATCCAACAGTCAAGAAACTTAGCACAGCGCCAAGTAAAAATATAGTGAACTATAGCGAAAGTGCTGCATTGACCCTGTTAAGCGTGGTTATATTTGTTTTTCAACCACTGTTGCCAGCACAAGGCGCGTTTTATGAAGTAGAAAACAAGAAAACTAAAAAAATCATGATACAACATAGCATTAGTTATCTGGTAAATCAGTTCTGTATAATACCAAAAAGTGCTAGAAGGGCCATGAGAGAGAAAATTGGCATCTATTCGTTTGTGGCACAAAGCTACTGGAAAATCTACAGTTTTTCTCAACGAAAAGCGTTCTGGTTCATAGAAAATTTATCCTGGTCCGTAGTTTGAACCTGAAATTGTGACTGTGCTGATTGATACATTGACTGATATGATTGGTATGTGGGGTTTAACGTCCCAAAACCACCATATGGTTATGAGACGCCGTAGTGAAGAGCTCTAAAAATTTCAACCACCTGGGTTTCTTTATTATTCAAATTGATCCGGACCAAGAGCCTAGCAAACAGCAGAGAAAGCAGGCTAGCCATTGACTAGCCTGCTTGCACTGCCATTCGCACTGCCATTCGCACTGCCTGAGTAAAGAACCTAGCAAATGGTGCACATGCTCTTCATCCTCTTCAACTTCTCCTTGATAACTTCGTGGAAACTTTCTCACAACATTTTACTACCATTATGAGCAACATCCTCAGCAAATGTGGATAATAAGTTATCACACAAAAAATAAAATAAAGAAATAAATCCAAGCACATACAGAGCACTGATAGCTTAAGGTACGCACAATGCCTTTGAAGCTGAATGATCACGTTTTGATTATACATTCACCAATAAACAAGAAATTATTGAAAAAGTCAGATTTTTGAGACTTCACAGTGATATCGAAATTGTAAAAAGGGTACATGCTTTCCTACTGCTCTTAAGAAGTACTGACAAAAAAATTTCGGCCTTAAATTTTTTTTTTATTGCTGCAATGTGTTTCTGGCGGCCTGTTATCATAACAGAACACATCGTTTTCTGCAGTGCATGGTGGATAATTATTTACAGTCTCATTATTACTGATCAGTGTTAGTTTGGGTTTCACAAACAGCAAGCCACCAGGTGCAAATATTACCACCTAGCAGGTGCAATGCTCGACCATGTCAGCACACATAACTGTGACGCACTTCTGCACGGTTCACATCAAGAAGATTTTTAGAAGAGGAAACTGGACAGCAATAACACCCAACACGAAACTTTCAACTTGTCAACTCGTGTGCCACTGCCACGGACTCGCGAGCAGCTGCCGAGTAATAGTCTGCTGGAGGAAACGCTACGTAAGAAAAATGGCGGCTATGATGTCGTCATAACTTGCTATAGCGTGGTCAGGTGAGGTCCCCTTTAAGGGTGTCAATAGCACGATGAAGTCGATCACTCACACATCAAACATCAAAATTAATTTAAAATACCTTAAAAGCTATATTCACTGTTATTATTTTGCAGATGATATACGCCTGTTCCCCAGAATCGATAGGAAAGGCTATCTCGGCAGTCAAGTTTTCTGTCAGTACCCCTTTATCTGCTACTCAAACATGCTACTCAAAAAACATGTTTCTTACAATTACATTTTTTACTTGCTTGCACAAGTTTCTTTTCTCTACTTTCTTGACCACAACAACAACAACAAATTGATTGATATGTGGGGTTTAACGTGCCAAAACCACCATATGATTATGAGAGACGCAACAACAAAGAAAAAAGGATAATACTTTAACTTGCACTAAGTTAAAATATATTTTAAAAAGCACAAATTGGTTACTAAAAACTAAGAAGAGTTCATTACCTGAAGTGACCTGGAAATGGTCACCTGGCTGGTTGCCATTGCATTTCGCGTGAAGAGTTCACCAAAGCCACGTGCTCAAAATAACAGTGGCTTTCAAGGACTCATGATTGAAAAAAAAAATCATTTCAAAAAGCACATCTTTGCCACATAGATGACATTTTATTTCTACATTAGACAGTTGTACCCCTTTATAACGTGCTCTGGGCAGCGATGCTTGTATTTTATATGAGATGTCTCTTAGAAGCATGGTACCTCGTGTGCATCTTCTTATCAACTCTTATTTTACGGTAGGCACTCATGTCTCTTATAAAGGGGTACGACTGTATATGCATTTTTGTCAAGATGCAATCGTAGGCAACTTCTCGAGATTAGACATCATGTTTTTGGTGCTTCTGATAAGATGGCAATAAAATTTTTTCCACATGTTTCTTACCATGAAAACAGTGCAACCATTAAATATGTTATCCCTTATATAATTATTATGAACCTGAAGTACGCAATTAGTATAGGCTGAGCATTTTAAGACTTCTCACATTACTATTTTTCTTGTTCATTAAAATTTTTATACACTTTTTCTCATTAGTTATTTGCATTCTACAGTTACTGCAGAGCAATACGAGTTATGCATGGTTGATAAACACAAGAGTTCAGTGGCAGAAGAAGAGTGTGCAAAAAGGGCTATACATGTATTTTACACATTGTCGTGGTACAAAACAAGAACTATGCAACCTACCATAAAACTGAACACATTTTTGAAATCAGCCTAAAAACCTGTGTAATCAGCAAATGTTTCATTTCTCTAGGCAATAGACTAAAGAAACCTTTTTTCGAGTAGCATCTCCTCTCAACAGCCTAAATCACAATAGCTGCATATGAAATAGCTCTTGAGGCCTGCCATTAAACTTCTAGTTAAACCCCTTTGTATGAGGTGTCTCTTATAAGCAGGGTACCACATATGCATTTTCTTTTCAACCACTATATGAATGTGGGCACCAGTGGTTTATCTTATACCCATTTGTGTATTACATCAGAGTGTCTTATCAACTGTATTAGGTGGCTTTACGCTAGTACTGTAACAAGAGATAGCGGGCGGCACTGTAACGAGAGTTGTAAAATCAACAAACAATTATTGTCCCCATGACAACGGCCTCTTTCTGCTTTAGGTATGCTTACTACAACACACTGCATATGCTTGAATGCAGAGCATTGCAGAGGTGCAAAACATTATGCACTGTTACTCAAGCCCTTGCTGTGCATTCCATGCTTCAAGCCATTTACAAAGATGATAAAGGCAGAGTTGGCATCAATGCTGACAGTAGTGAATCCTCGACATAAAAAAATGCTGCATCAGGATGCTTGGCAGTAAGTGTGGAACGTTGCAACATAGCAGTGAGCAGAACCACATGAAAAACTACACCAGTCATAAGAGAGCCCTAGTTTGAGGGAGAAAGATAATTAAAACTTTAGACAGTGACAGCTCCAATTAAGGGGAGACATGGGTCTTAGGGCTCTCTCATTAATTTTAAGAACCAAATGTGACAAAAGTTGGCATGCTTACTTAGTTTGTTTTCCTGATTCTAAAAATGTAGTGATTTTTTTGTGTAGTTTCATTAGTTAATTGAATAATCTAGATAACAATTTCTATTGTTCTTACCACAATGGAAAAATAACCACCAGTCAAAAATTTATAAATGACATAGAGACTGACAGTAAAAAGCATAAGACATACAACATAGGAAGCACTTTTTTGATTGGGGCATTATTTCTTACTTTACACAAAACTTCACAACTCTGAATGTGGCCATTGTGTAGTCACACAAAAGACTAGTTTAAAAAACTTGCATGAAGATAAATCAAAATGTGCTTCCTATGTTATGTGCTCCAAACATATAGCTTCATGCTGCAAAAAAAAAAAAATATTCTGCTATCTGTAATAGTTTCCGATATATTGCAGTAATTTTCATGCAGGGTGTGCAAAATTGCCATTTTGAGAAAATGAAGAAAACATAGAATTCTAACATTTTGAACTGTAAAAATGTATGTAGTTAGAGTTACATGGCCATTGACATATAATGAATGCTAGAAAGCCTAAGGAGTGCAACGCTGCAAGCTGATTGAAAATTGAACGAGTACTTCTCGAATTACAGTGCAGTTCATTGCATTCCATTACAGCACAGTTCATTGCATGTAACCAAATACAGAAATTTTTATATGAAAATAAAAAAATGAAGCTGCCCATTAAAAATAGGCTTCCAGCATTGTTTTCTGTGCACATTTAGCTAAATTGTACGAAAACAATTACAGTTCTAGCTGCCCTAGGTCCACTTTTACCGAACAAGCAAAAGAAAGTGGTCAAAATCTGTGCTTCAAGAATAATGCTGTTAAAAATTTATTTTGCCGTTCCGAGGGAAAAAATGACATGGCACACATACTTTTAGTCAGTTAATATGCACCGGGAATGTAATAGGACTGATTGTTTGGACGAGCGTGTAGCTTCTTCTAGTTCTGTAGCAAGTTGTCGCCGTGTGCTCGTCTGCCGCGAGACCATTTATCATTCGGTAACTTTACTGACGGCGACGTGCGACAAATGTGCCTGCGTCATCTGCGATACGTCGAATAACACGGCGATATTTTCCGGCTTGTCCAGAATGAGTCACCCGTAAATGTCGCGAACCAAAGTTGCTCCCTCACTCATCAATTTCGAGGCTACGCGAGTGCCGAGGTGCTAGTTTCCTTTTTACGCAAGACTGCCGCATTTTCGAGCGGAGATCGCGACAACGTTGTGAACACGTCGTTAAAAGCAGTCTACCAGTTGCCAGTAGCCTCTATTGCGGGGGTGGCGAGCATTTTCACCGCGAACAGATTGACTTTCTGTAGTTCGTCGACGTGTGGCGTACTCCACTCTGACGACACGTCGCGCAGTTCAAGGTCCTTTCGTCAGGCGGGAGGAACCACGGCATCCCATGTTTAGCGATAAGACTGCGCTTCCGTTCCGTCACTACAAAGATTGATATCTCTTGTAGCTTCGCTTGTTTTTTACTTGCCATCTTCTAACTTATGAGGCTGCAAAACACAGCCGTTCTCAGTAACGTTGTCGGCAACCAACGGGCTCGTACGTGAGTTAGGCCTACATCGGTGGCTCGGCGACTGCCGATGACCACGTGGAGTTCGTTATCCTCGTTGTCCTGAGCCATAGCGGGGCTCTTTCTGAAGTTCACAGCGAACGAACGACTGCCACACTCGCTTCAGAAATTACTGTAGCGCGGAACTTCTTTACTGCAGTCAGTAGCACTATGACAAAATGGCACATGTCAGCGCGCATCACGATGGTGAAGCAGACGCCAAAAGCGCCCCTTGGCCAATCGGATGCCTAGGTTTTGTCACGTGCCCCAAGCAGCCAATTGAATCGCGCGCTAGTGTTTCTCGATAACACGTTTTTGCTAAAGAACCAATGAGCAAGGCGAGCCAGCGGTGACGGGAAATTGAAGATGAAGAACGACCCTTCCAAACGAGACCAAGATGAACCCGATAGCTCGTGTATAACGGCAACAGTTCGGCGTAGAAAAAGTGCAATTTTAGCATCAGTTTGCGCTCACATTCATCTCACAGGGATGTTATAAATTGATTTTGTGCCAGAAATAATGACGCGAAAAGCTAGAAACTTCTCAGATAGGTGCAAAAATAGGTACAGATTCCGAAAATATCAGCTTCAAAAAGCCGATTTTTTCGCGATTTTTGGCCTTCTAAGACTCGTGTCCCCCCTTAATGTCGCTCCTGACTTGCAATCGCAACAAGATGTCTAAGATATCACATGGAAAAATATATCAGCATTCGTTGTTGGAGTTGTCCGTTGTACAATGGTTCAGTGCAGTGCACGACAGCACCTCGCAGACATCCGGATCATGAGGAATGTACAAAAAATCAGTATATTTGACTCATGAGATAGTGCTTTGTGTTGCTTAAAAAAGCGATAGCAATGAGAAAAACATCTAGAAGGAGATGCGGTTCTAAAATGCAGAAGCCATAGGTGCTATTCCCTGCAATAAGACCATAATGTGTAAATTCAGAACATAGACATATCTATGTGAAGATAAGGGCAAATATTTTAATAAGGTGTATAGAAGTTCTTAGTGTTGGTATTCAAGACATCTTGGGCCATGATCTCTCAGAAAAGTTTTTCATACTTAGTATTGCGACCAATAAAACTTCGTGTATCATGCAAGCAAAACAGAGCACAATAGTACATGGGAAGAGACTGAAACTATTTCAATAAAAATGTAAATAAACAATTTGTGAACTTATTAAGAGACATTTAAAAAAGTAAGTGGTGAAACAAAAACGCAGACTAGAGTCATATTGCTGTCACACTTGGCAACCGAAGTGCACTTTGAGAGAGTGTACTTGCGTACTTGCGTTCACGAAGTTTCATTTTACCGGTTCGCTGCTACACGAGAAAGCGAAGTATACTATAGAAATGATGGCAATGGCAATTGGGGGATTTGCAGCGCAACATATATTTGTTATTTTTGCACCATGTCTCATCGTCGAACCATGTTGTCTTCGTAGAAATAGCAGCAGTGACACACGTCATCGCACATGACGAGAGAATGACTCACCTACACATGTGCAAATGTGCCTGCAGTAAACAGTGTGACGGACGCATCCTCCTAGCGGATGTGGCTGCAAACTGCCGAAGGGTGAGAGTAGCAAGGTTTTTGTAGTATGATGATTTGTTTTAATACATAGCAATATTCCTTATAACAAAAACAGTGGTTTACAAATACAGTAGACTCTCATTAAACGGAACCTGAAGGGACAGGGAAAATATGTTCCATTTAGTAGGAGTTCCGTTTACTGAGAGGTGAGCATGGGTGCAGAATACACGCCCGAAACCAAACATAGGAGAGGCAGTTGTTCTGTTTAACAGATTTCCGTTTACTGAGAGTACACTGTAGTATGAGAGCCGTGTTAGGCAACAGTGTATTTCTGTGCAAGCCACTGGTACCGAGGCTATGCTCTTCGTCTTGCAGTGAGTGACACCAAACTTTCTCGTGTGACAGCGTGCAAATGACACTCACGGCAAAGTGCACTTAAATTGCCACGTGTGACAAGGGTATTAGGCTTCTGAGCTCAAACAGGGGGAAAAGGAGGCACAAACTCACAGACAACTGTTGCAGTAATGTGTCAATGCCATCAATTTCCCCAAGAAGCTTCTTGTTCTCTGTAAACAAACAAATAAAACAGTGCAAACAACTGCCAGTACACTTAACACCCGATACAATGAACCCAGATATAACAAAATAGTTTCACAATATAGTGTTGGGAACATGTCTTCATAATTTTTGGATACAATGAACTTATTTTAGAGTAAAATGCAACTTTATTATAATAAGGTTTGAGTGTACTTTGCCTTACCCAGCTGTTTGTTTTTCAATGCAATTAATTTTGTATGTGGAGTTTTACGTCCCAAAACCACAATATGATTATTAGAGACCCCGTAGTAGAGGGCTCTGGAAATTTTGACCATCTGGTGTTCTCAATGTGCACTGACATCGCACAGTAGACGGGCCTTTACCATTTCGCCTCCATCGAAATGCAACCGCCATGGCAGAGGTCGAACCCGCGACCTCCGGGTCTGCAGCCGAGTGCCCCAACCACTGATCCACCAAGGCGGACAATTTTTCAATGCAAACAGTAATTACAAATTAGCTGTGAATACTTTCGAAGTAAATAATTTGATTAGGAGTACGAGTGTATTTAAGATGCATGCCTTTTCTAATACGTCTGCGGAGCAACCTGCGAATAGCATCAGTGACTTGCACGACTTTGAACTCGGCAACATAGCATATAGTTAATGCGTGGATCGCCGTACGAACATACGCACACATGTCGAAGCCTGACAAGTCGTCCGTTAGCTGTGCCGCTACTTCAGCATGTATACTCTGTACATAGTTTCGGAATGATTTCATGGTAGCGGATATGGTGATGCAAAGAGCTAAAGTGTTTTTCTGCGCAATGGCCAACATAGAAAAGGCCATGCACTTTCGGTAACATTACAATGGCGTCATCACATATAATTCTTCGTTGCTCATGGCGGTGCACATAAGGTGACGAACGGATTAATGCGTAGTTCTGCTCCGTTCCCAACAGCGCCTTTGAAAATCCGTCGTAGGCACATCGCGCTCCCGCGGCAACATCTCCTGTAATCAACCCTTTGTTATACTGTTGTTGCGATCTCGCTATTTTGCCAACATCAGTTTACTTCCGCAGGCAGCCAGTGTGCCGAAACGGGATAGATGCGGCAAAATAGTGCTCTCGCCACCAAGAGTTGTGGCTCTGTTAACAAAAAGACTTATTTGGGGCGTCTTTCTATCACACATCAGTAATCATCTTTCTTGTGTGCTTACTTGCGTTGTCGCTGCGCGCCAGGTACGTCTCAGTCACAATCGTGCAGCTATGATGATCGGAAAATAGCAAGCATGCAGTCTTCGAGAAAGGCAGTAGAAGCAAGCGAGACAATGAGTATTGCTGTGTAGTCGAAAAATGCCCCAAGTACTCCTATTTCTCTTAGTGGCTTGATCGGTGAGAACAGGGGAGGAAATTAAAAAGAAAATTATAAAATCGGGGTATTTCGAGCCAAAACTGATAGTGTGGGAACCTGGAAAAATTGTGATCGCCTAGGCTGCTTTAATAATAGCTTGGACTTAAGTAAACGGGTGTTACCTGTTACACAATCAAACCAGTGGCCTCACGCTCACTAGTCATCATGGCGAGTACGAAGGCTTGTCTTTTTTGTGTGTGTAATAAACTGCTACCACATAAAAATAAAAGATACAAAAGATTTGTTCAACATGTGGATTGAAACCAAGACGACACGGTCACAAGCTAAACTATTACAGTTTTATGCTTTCTAGCAAGTACAGATGGTGACATTTTTTATTTTTGTGTGCAATAACAGACTATAGTAACAACTGTACTGTCTCCAACATAAATATATGATTGAGTAAAGGTTACAAGTGGAAAAAAATTGCACTTCATTATTCGATTCCTATTTGATTTGATTGATATGTGGAGTTTAACGTCCCAAAACCACCATATGATTATGAGACACGCCGTAGTGAAGGGCTCCAGAAATTTCGACCACCTGGGGTTCTTTAACGTGCACCCAAATCTGAGCACAAGGGCCTACAACATTTCCGCCTCCATCCGAAATGCAGCCCCCGCAGCCGGGATTCGAACCCGCGACCTGCGGGTCAGCAGCCGAGTACCTTAGCCACTAGACCACCGCGGCGGGGCATCGATTCGTATTTGAAGCTATGTATTCGTATTCGATTTGCATTAAAAATTTGAGATATTCACACACCCATAAAATGGAACAATTTCAAATCTAGGATTCTACTTTAAACACCATGTACTAATTATGATGTTGTAGTGGAGCATTCTAGGTTGATTCTGACGAATTAGGCTTCTTTGAAGTACCCCATGCACATAAATCTTACGTACTTGAGGAGTTTTGCACTTCATTTCCATAAAAAAATGCTGCCATTAGGCTCAGGAGGAAATGAGAGAAACGAGATTGAATATATCAAACTTAAGTAACAGAAAAAAAAACAGTACTCTTACCTTCATGATTCTGAAGCAAGATAGAGAGAATTTCACTGCAGTAGAGTTTATTGGCATCAAAAGGCATCTTGGCCTGGACATAAGGGCAAAAACAATAAATATTTTGGCATGCAGATAATAAAAGCAAAATGCCTGCATGTCCATATACTTGCCAACCTAATCCTCTAGATTTCTATTATTTTAAGAATGGAGGGACCAGGATGATCAGTCTGTTTAACCAGTGCAACTTAACAGATGCAACTGAACAGGGGTGTCTATACAGGCTAGTCAATATTTCATTGCAGAATTTTCAGGTGTAGCGCCGTGTACAAAATTATAAGAAAGAAGTTGTTAGGAAAGAGATGCACTCGCAACTAAGCTTTATTTTGCCTCGCTTGCACATATAAAGCCAAAAAACCAGGTGTTACCGATAAAACAAGATAAACAAGTTATCGGTAACACGTGGTTCTGATAAGGTGCCCTAATAAAAGCTAGACATTGCCTATCTACTCCTGCTCTCCTTTCACTTTGCCATGCACTTGTTCATAGCCATATTAATAGCCTTGCTGCTTATGGCACCACGTATCAGTGACACTTCTCATACACATATAAAACCAAGCTCTGCGCATTATTTCGTACTTTATTTCCAATAACATTAATATCATACACACACAAAATGAATTGCTCACAACTAATTCGCATTCAACTTAATCACCATGTTCGTCAGGTTAATCAATCAGGATCTCACCCACAAATTCGTTTCATTGTATTCCTTGAAGAATAATAACCCCACTCGTTTAGCTCAAAAAGTAAAATTTTGCTGCCGAAAGCATTTACGAATTATGGCAAAATGACGGCATCATTCTGTGCTATCAAAATGTGAAATTCTCTCCCTCACCCCACCAAAACATCGTCATTTTTTGCTGCGCTCAAAAAAACACTTAAAGCTCATATCTTGAGCCAATAATGGATGATAGCATGTACTGTGTTCTATTAGCAGTTTCTCTTTTCCTGTTTAATCACATAAGAACATTGTCTTAATTGCATTGTTACTATTTGTGGTAGCTTTTACAGCATGTTTTCATTGTCAGAATAAGCTTGTATTTCATTATTGCAGTATTTTACAAATAAGAAAGCAGTTCTATGTACTAAAATACGTCATTATTGTCACTTATTAACACAGTATTCCTTCATATACTTAGAAATTTTGGCGCAACCTCGACTCACGCAAACACTCACACAAGCACACACACTTACACCAGAGCAACACACACGACACGCAGCGCTCACTACCAACTGTTTATTGCTCCTATCTGACCTTCTTAAATACGTACATCGAAATGCGCAAAGGCACAAACTAACAGAACTGCGCCAGTAGAAAACCAACATGGCGTCACCACACCACTAGGAACAAGAAAAAAGTAAAAAAAGTAAAAAAAGTAAAAAAAGAAAAAAGGGGGGTTAACACGAAAAGGAGATATAATCGCTAAACCCTCGCATCAAGGAAAGATATTTCTTGTTGATGCAACACCAAAGATGGCTCGCTGACACATATATCTTTATTCTTTTCTATATAATATGCTTCTAACAGCAAACGTGCTGATAAATTTGAGCTTCTCCCAAGAATCCTTGTATCCGAAAATCGTGGTTCACACCCACATGCGGCAATGTGCGACACAAGATGTGCGTACTTATCCTCGTTTTTCTTAACCTTTAGCGCATGCTCCCTAAGCCGGTCATTGAGGCATCGCTCGGTAATGCCAATGTACACGTTACCGCAGGAAAAAGGAATGGAGTATACAACTCCCATGGAACATTTTACGAAGGCATTCTCATGTTTTTTCACGCAACCGCGTCTCTTGCCATTGCAAATACGCGGACATAACTTGGCGAGCTTTTCTGGCGCAGAAAAGACCACAGCCACACCATGCCTTGCAGCAACCTTCTTAATATTATGGGAGAGCTTGTGCACGTAAGGCACGACTTGAAGCTTGGAACCCGAAGGATCCCAAGAAGCTCTATCCCTTTGTGTTCCACGTTTCATCTTCTGCAGTAGTGACTCGGCGACCGCGTTTAGGACCGACGAAGGGAAGCCCGCCGCCGTCAATCGGCTGATCTGTTCATAAAAACTAGTACGCATGTGGTGTGGACACGACTTAATCAACGAGGATTCTAGACATAGCGAAGCAATACCTCTTTTAACTAATTTCGAGTGTGCAGAATCATACGGCAACAGCCCCTTCTTCACTCTAGGCCGGTACACCCAACAAAAGTGTTCACTACATGAGAATGCCTTCGTAAAATGTTCCATGGGAGTTGTATACTCCATTCCTTTTTCCTGCGGTAACGTGTACATTGGCATTACCGAGCGATGCCTCAATGACCGGCTTAGGGAGCATGCGCTAAAGGTTAAGAAAAACGAGGATAAGTACGCACATCTTGTGTCGCACATTGCCGCATGTGGGTGTGAACCACGATTTTCGGATACAAGGATTCTTGGGAGAAGCTCAAATTTATCAGCACGTTTGCTGTTAGAAGCATATTATATAGAAAAGAATAAAGATATATGTGTCAGCGAGCCATCTTTGGTGTTGCATCAACAAGAAATATCTTTCCTTGATGCGAGGGTTTAGCGATTATATCTCCTTTTCGTGTTAACCCCCCTTTTTTTACTTTTTTTTACTTTTTTACTTTTTTTACTTTTTACTTGTTCCTAGTGGTGTGGTGACGCCATGTTGGTTTTCTACTGGCGCAGTTCTGTTAGTTTGTGCCTTTGCGCATTTCGATGTACGTATTTAAGAAGGTCAGATAGGAGCAATAAACAGTTGGTAGTGAGCGCTGCGTGTCGTGTGTGTTGCTCTGGTGTAAGTGTGTGTGCTTGTGTGAGTGTTTGCGTGAGTCGAGGTTGCGCCAAAATTTCTAAGTATATGATGTATAACCAACTAGCCCAACAACAAGTTTTATTAAACAGTATTCCTTTTGTGTATATTTTTCACCTGTGTGGGTGCATTTTCTTCTGGTTTACTCGTGCATATTTCCTAGTTTGTTTGAGGTCTGTTAGAAAAGTATCCAAACTTTGGTGGAAGAAAAAAACTGGCATGATTGGAGTAGTGAAACCTAATCCCTCTCAGAGCGGTCTCCTTGGGACCCCACACACTTCTCCCAGCGGTGCTGCCATTGTTGGAAGCATTCTGAGAAGGCCTCATTTGGTATGGAGCTTAGCTCAGCTGTCGTTGCAGCCATAATGTCCTCCCTTGTCTGAAATCGTTCTTATTTTAATGTCCTCTTGAGTTTGGGAAACATCCAGAAGTCACAGGGGGCCATATCAGGAGAGAAAAAGAAGCCTGTTAAACTACAGCAGTTGACTTTTCACCAAAGAAGTCTCAACCGAGTGTGAGGAATGTGCAAGAGCATTGCCGTGATCGATGCTCCCGTTTCCTGTAGACCCCAACTCAAGTCTCTTGCGCAGTGCAGCATCACGTAGGTGATGGAGGACATCCCCGTAGTACTCTTAGGTGATTGTTTGACCCTGGGGTGCGTACTAGTGGTGTACCACACCGCCGGAGTCAAAAAAAGCACTCGGCATCACTTTGACGTACACTTGGCGGGCCTCTTTGGTCTTAATGACAAGAAATGCTTCCACTGTGACGACTGAGACTTGGTTTCCGGGTCATACCCGTGCACCCTAGAACTCGCCACCAGTGATAATAGATTTGCGTTCATCAAGTTAGGGTCCCTGCTTGTGAAATCCAGCAGGTCCTGTGACTTCAACACCAAGTTGCTTACGCTTCATCGTGAGCAGTTCCGGCACAAATTTCGCCGCAACTCTCTTCATGGCCAAATCTTCGGCCATGATGGAACGTGCAAAGAAAGTGCTGATGCCCACCTCTTCCGCGATTTCCCAGATAGTCACACGACAATTCCGCATCACCAAAGCCTTCACTTCAGCAATGACCTGGTCGTTTCGGCATGTTGATGACCGACCGGAGCGCGGCTCTCTCTCCATCGATGTGCGAACGTCTTTAAACCGGTTGTACCACTCCTTAATCTGTGCGCGGCTCATAGCGTCGTAACCAAAAGCTGTCTTGATCTTCCAAATGGTTTCCACTTGGTTGTTGCCCAGTTCCCAGCAAAATTTGATGCCTTAGCGCTGCTCTAGTCGCTCCGTCAGTTTCTTTGAAATGAAAAACCAACTAGAGGACTGCCCAGTACCTCACTCAAACGCTCCATTCAAGCGAATGTCGCTATTGGCAGGCGGGAAAAATTCACGCATGCGCACGAAGGTGCCAGGTCGGTTGATGCAAGTTCGCTTGTTTCAAATCCATCAGGTGCTCGCAAAAAGAAATAAGGTCGGATACTTTTTTAACAAACCTCGTATCTGATCATTCTGTACAGAGGGTCCCGGTACGGTCCCCTGACCTTGGGACCCTCTTCTGTATATCCTTCACGCTGTAACAACGCTATGCAAAATAAAACTTTGATTTCATTTGATGCTTTATTACTATTTTGTACATGGTGCTACACTCATAAATTCTACAGATGTCACCCCCCCCCTTTTTTTTTCATCCGATATGAACATGCAAAGTTATGCTAGTAAAAAAATTTATGTTTAGACACCCTGTTTGTAAATATAAAAACATGGGTTTGTTTATTATTTCTGAATTCATCCATCAGAAATAACTTCAAATGTTTTACTTCACTCAAGCAATACTTTATAATAACGTGCTTTGAAGCATTGTGCACTTCATAGGCTCATCATTCAACATGAACTAACAACAGCAATAGGTGAGGGGCCACCACATACACTGGTTAGTATTATACAGCATTGTGGTGGAAATCTTTATTACTTGCATAGTAAAAGCTATCGCAAGTAGGTAGTCTTGCTTACATATACTGCCCAAAAAGCTAAAGAACTGCAAATGAGATTGGAAAGACCTTGAATGTACTACATTCACCCACATGATAGGCACACTATTCTTCCAAAAAGTCCGGCTCCAAGTTTACAACCATACATGGAGGCAAACATGGAGGCAAACATGGAGGCAAAATTTCCGAATGTTTCCGAACTACAGCATAGATTGCAGATAAGATAAGTTGCCGAAATCACAAATACCTGCACTACAGCCAAAACAACCTTCTTCATAGGCTACACAAGCACAAAACGTGTTGAGAATGCAGCCTCGCATGTCCAAGAATCGAGACATGTGATGCGGTGCGCTTACAAGCATTCAAATTTTCAAAAATTAACATTGAAAGACCCGCGTTGCCTACAAAATGAATGTGTGCAGTAAAAAAGGGAGAAAAAAAAATCAACGATTACGTTTCAGGCCACCTAGATTATGCGCATTGTCATGACCGAAATTTTGTGTGCTAAATCGTACCGATCTTTCGATTTTGTGGGCTCGCACCCTATATCCAAGACATTCCAATTGAATCACGAACCACCATTCGAGTGTTACAAACGCTACTCATGCCTCTCCTTCAAGCAGAGCCACCACAATGAGTTCCATTGATTCCATACAAAACTGCAACTTTGATTGTCCTCAACCACCCCCAAAATGAAACAAATGCCGATTAGGCCCATCCTACAGTTTGGCACATTGTTGCTGGACATTGTTACAAGACAACATGAATATTGCGCTTCGAAAAGATCACAATCAACGGTGACAAAATCCGCCGAGCTTGTGCAAGTCCACATAGTGGCAGCAAAGCCAAAAAGCTTTCGAATTTGCAAACAAGGTAACAAACGCGATAACAAAGACGCTTTTCTTCACAGGAAACACAAAGGGCTCTTGATGAGGACGCGATCGCACGTTCAATATGAAGTGCGCACGGCCGTCAGGCGGCCGAAGCCATGCCAGCGCAGGTGCAAAGGTTACTCAGACACTTAGGCAATCGCCCTTCTTCCTCACTCATTGAACCCGCACAGCTGCAGCACTGCCGCGGTCTTTTCGGGGGCAAAGCTCCTCTTAGTCTAACCTTGTCCTGCATCAGGCGTAATCAGTTGGTAGTCAGCGCTCGTGTTGTCCTCTTTGCTTTCCTTGCCTCGCCTTTCGTTTCTCGTTTCTTCTAGCACTTCGTGCTTGCGCTGCAACCCTTATTACCATAGAATTTAACCAACTAGCCCAAATAGCCGTTCTTCTTCGTAACCGGCAGTATCAGACAGACGGACAGACACTGACAGACACACAGACGAACAGAAGCACAGACGGACGTATGGACGGATGCATGGGCACGCTGGCAGAAGGACACTTCGCCCCACTCATCGTCATTCACTCCACGGATATGCTGTAATTTTTTTCCCTTTCTTTTTCTTTGCTCCAGTTTACGTAAGAGGGCGTAGAATTGCAATTTTGCAAATACGGTACAGAACTACTGCTCACAGCCAAGTTCGGAATGTGCATATGCAAGTGCGCCTGTTATGGGAGTAAAAAACATGGTTATTTTTAGTTACCAGACGACGAGGCCACCAACAACATGCACACTGTCAGCATGACAGCATTCTCGACAGGAAAGTAGTAGGTGATAAATTTTTTCGAGAAAATAAACACAAGCTTCGATACGTTTATTGATCTCAAGACAAAGAGAAGCATCAAAGGATGCAAACAATTCTCAGAGTGCACGGGCTTGTGGAAGCCAACACCTCTTGTTGGCTTTGTCACATAGTTGCAGCACAAAGAAATTCAACCCACTGCTCTGGGTTGCATTGCTCTCTTTTTAGGAGACTTGGAAATTAGAATGGACAGTCAGATTAAAGTTCCTTGAGTAAGTAGGCCACAGTGTCATTCTTACTAAAATTTAATGACTGATTAAAACATGATTCCTCTTTTCTCTCTTTTTTTTTCACAATTCCCATATGTTTTGTTAACAAGTATGCAAATACCATTTTAAGTAGAATATGTATGGTTTCAAGCTCTTAACAAAACTTCGGAGTGCTGGAAGCAGTAGTAGGTAAGATTGTGAATGTTGCACTTTTCAGCATTGCGGGAAGTGAATTAGGTGCCTGTTGGAGAATGAAACATGTTATCGAAGAATAGACTGCAGTGCTCTACCTCAAGAACGAAAGAAGAAAGCAAGTGGACAAGCTTTCCTACCGTCAAAGTACAATGATATAAAATTACACGTTCCCTTGAAATTCCGTCTGCTTTTCAGGTTGCTTGATTTTTGATGCCCTATCAGAAGCTTCTTAATGACTAAACAAGATTGGCTGGCCCTATAACTGAATTAAAATGGGGAGTTTATAGTACAGAATTAATCATAAAGTATGCACGAGCTACTCACTTTGAGCCGTTTTAATATCCAGGCAAGAAGTCCTTGCTGTGCTGCTTCAATGCTCAATTCTGGCCGGAACTCAGCCAAGTTTTCTACAATAGCTGAAATAGGTGTCAAATTTTAAACTTGCAGTTATCAGAGTTAAAACACTGCAACAGTCTAAAGCAAAGTTACAAGTTTATGTTTCTTGACTCTTTCGTTATCACACACAAATTGCCTTTTTTTTTATGGGTCTGAGAAAAAAAACATTGAAGCCATAGCAAATATTATGCTGCCGTAGATTGCACCTTAGCAAATTGCAAAAAGCAAAATGCTTCAAAGCAAAAAAAAATGCTCTAATGTAACAGAACAAAATGTTTGAAAGCTGCCATTCTTGTGGGGAGTAAAAAAAGACAGTAATGATAAAGTGGCATGTCAAAAAAAATTAAAGGAAATTCAGATTATGCATTCTCAACATGCATCTCACAAAATCACAAAATGCCTCACATGTCTGGCCCCAACTACTTTAATTCATTTTGCTCTGTTTGCAATTTTCTCCTGCCGGCACACACGAAAAGGTGCCCAATCGTTGCATTCTACCAATATAAAATATGGTCAGATACTTGACACTAAGTAAAGAATCATGCAGATAGCAATGACAAAAAAAGAGGAGGGGGGGAGGATTAGGAAAAAAAAGGCAAACTGTGGTAGCCGATATTTCAGTTGGCATAATGAGGAACAAACGGAGCCAGGGCAGCCATGTAATGTGTAGGGCAGATAGGCAATGTTCTACTACAGTCGGGTACAACTTAAGAAGGCAGCAGCGTTTTCCCCTCAAAGGCGGATGTACACTAGCCTTCACCAATAGACGCGCACTTCAGGTGACGCCATGCGCTGGACTACACTCTAGCCGCGGACCCAGCCGACGGAGAACATGCCTAACATGGTTGCCCTCGCTTCGAACTGGGCCGAGTCTCGTTGGCTGTGTGAGTCTCCCTTCGTCAGAGTCAATTCAAATTTTGTGTGGTGGTCTGTCATGCCGGAAATATTATTGTGAGCTTACTATACACAATTGTGCCGCGCATGTTTGTGCTGAGCCGTGAGCCGGCGAAGAGGGACTGCAGCGAATATCGGTGACGCTGCGCTGCGCTTCGTCTAGAAACAGGATCCAGCGGCAACATACCAATGCAAACAAACATTGTGCGTGTTTGTTTCATGGTGTTTTATTTGCGCCTAAGTGAAGTTATGACGAGGAGAGTTCGCCAAAGCCTGGTATCTACTGTGAACTTGCACGGAGGAGTGTTATTCAATTATACGAGTAGCGAAAATCCCCAAAGGCTCCATGTATCGAAATCTGAACACATCACTGGCCCCCTTGTTGGGAGTGAGCAGATTGTCGTGCCACCTGTTGATGTGCATGCCCACTATTAAACACATTATATGTGTTTTGTGTTGTTGCTCCCAGGTGGCGCGAACGTCAGCTAACTTCCCAAAAATTGGGCTAACTGCATGTCCGGATTTCGGAACGCAGTTTTGCAACTCGTATAATTGATTAACTCTAATACGGAATGCCGTGCACCAACGTGCGCGAACTTACAAGATTGCAGGTTCACAACCGGAAAAAAAAAAAAGCCTAATACATTGAAAAAAAAAAAGCTTGCGCAAACGCACAAAAAGTACATGCGAATCTTATGCTATGAAACCAGCGACTGCTTCACAATTACACGCTCGGTGTCCTCGATCTTGCTCCCTAGCAGACGAGGCACAGAGTTGTAGAAGGCACGAAGTTATTTTTCTCGCGCGATCCGGCATGTGCTGTCGCTTTTCCATCATTACAGTCTTACCAAAGCACTCGTACCGACAAATACGCATTTTAGAAGCAGTCGCAATTTTTTTAGTGGTACTATTTCTTTAATCGCGGAGCAAATTGGCTGCTGCGCTTCGGTCATCTGAGCAGGGCCACTCCTGCTTTCTCAAGTTGTACCAGACTATAGAGTAATGAAAAGGGTGTAAAATGGTAGAGATGTGGTCTACCTCGTACATTGAGCTGATGATGATGATGATGAGTAGTTTTTAGTGGCACAAGGGCCAATTGATGGCCAAAGAGTGCCATTTCAATTGACTACAGATATGAACAATGATATGGTGCGTGGCTGTAAAGGGGCCTTAAAATTCCTCGCTCTAATGCGGGTTAAAACATGAAAGTAATAAAATCATGACAGTGGCGTGACATATGTGTGGTGATAGCTGATGGCAAAATGTCATGATAATAAAACCATGGTGAAGATATAGTCACCGCAGCCACGACCCCTCTACAGAGGTCGTGCTACGGATGACCTCGAAATACCGGGTGAAAGCTTTGCACTTCTTTTAAAAACGTAAAAAGTGTTTGCAGTTTAAAAAGTGGATCCCTACCGATGAGCATCCCAGGGTGTAGAGGGAGCTGCTGTCGGTAGGGCAGTAAAAAGTGCTTTTTTCTTAGAGCATCTAGCTCATTGCACTGGACGAGAATGTGAAGAACCGTAAGGGGCTCTCCACATCTCTCACAATATGGTGGATCACCGGTAGACAGAAGAAATGAATGTGTAGAATGTGTGTGTCCAGTTCTAAGCCTTGTGAGTATTACTTCCGTGTGTTGTGATTTTGATAGTGGCGGCCAATAACCTAGTTGCGGCTTAATAGCATGGAGTTTATTATCTATTTGTTTATCCCACATGCTCTGCCAATACCCCCTGAGCTTTCGTTTTATAAAAGGTTTTAAGTCAAGTGCAGGGACTGGTGTTGATGCATTGGCAGTAGTGACATTGGCGCAAGCAGCCAGATTGTCGGCCAAAACGTTCCCTTGTATTTCACGGTGCCCTGGAACCCAGCAGACAACGACATGCTGTTTTGATGTGTAGAGTGTGCACAGAAGTGAGTAGAGTGACACCAGCACGGGGTTTTTGTGTTTTTTAGGAGTTTTCAGGGCTTTGACCACGCTTAAGGAATCTGTGTATATTACCGCCTTTTGTAATTTTATCTGTTTAATGTGTTTTACGACCGCCAGTATTGCGTAAGCTTCTCCTGTGAAAATGCTTGCATTAGGATGAAGAACGCCGGCCTCGGAAAAGGATTGGCCTATTGCTGCATATGACACAGAAGTGTTTGACTTTGACGCATCAGTAAAGAACTCAGGGCATGTGTATTTATGTTGTAGTTCTAAAAAGTATGTATGTATGTGTGCAAGTGGTGCGTGCTTTGTGACATCAACAAAAGAAACATCACAGTCTATAAGCTGCCACTGCCACGGTGGCAGATATGTTGCAGGAGCCATCAAACTGGGGTTCAAGAAGAGGCACACCTGTTCCTTCGGCCAGGCTCCTTACACGCAGCGCGTAGGGCTGCCTAAACGAAGGTCGGTTCTCGAACAAGCCAGAACAAGACAAATCATTAATTGTGAAATGGGAAGGATGTTTCTTGTCTGCCTTCACCTTCAAAAAGTACAAAAAGAACAGGGAACATCTTTGTAGGTGGAGCGACCATTCATTCGAATCCACGTACAGGCTCTCCACAGGGCTGGTGCGGAAAGCACCCGTAGAGAGGCGAATGCCTAGATGGTGGACAGGGTCGAGAATTTTCAAGGCTGATGGTGTTGCCGACTGATGGATTATAGCACCGTAATCTAGGCGTGTGCGTACGAGGCTTTTATATAAGTTAATTAAACATTTCCTGTCACTACCCCATGTAGTGTGTGACAACACTTTCAAAATGTTCATTGTTTTTAAGCACCAGTCCCTTAAATGCTTGATGTGTGGGATGAAGGTTAGCTTAGTGTCTAATATGAGACCGAGAAACTTGTGCTCGGTCTTCACTGACAGAGGTTGACCATGCAGGTCAATGTCGGGGTCAGGATGGAGGCCACTCTTTCGGCTGAACAAGACACAAGTGCTCTTTTGCGCGTTGAGTATAAAACCGTTCTCGTTTGCCCATTGAGATACCTTGTTCAACCCTAGTTGAGCTTGACGTTGGCACATTGAGATGTTGCACGATTTGTAACCAATCTGCACATCATCGACATATATGCAGTAAAAAATATTTCGTGGGAGAGACAGGTGCAAGGAATTCATTTTAACTATGAAAAGTGTACAGCTCAATACACCTCCTTGTGGCACTCCTGTTTCTTGGACAAATACTCGAGATAAGACAGTGCCAACTTGGACACGGAATGTACGGATGGACAGGTAGCTTTCGATAACTGTCAGCATTCTACCCCGCACACCTAAATGTGACAGGTCTCGCAATATGCCGAAGCGCCATGCAGTATCATATGCCTTTTCCATATCAAGAAACACAGAAAGAAAAAATTGCTTATGAACAAAAGCGTCGCGAATTTGTGCCTCGATACGGACAAGGTGGTCAGTGGTGGACCGAGCCTCTCGAAACCCACACTGGTATGGGTCAAGTAGGCCACTAATTTCAAGGAAGTGCATCAGGCGCCTGTTAATCATTTTTTCAAAGACTTTGCAAATACAGCTGGTTAATGCTATTGGCCTGTAGCTGGAAACTGAGGCCGGGTCCTTGCCTTGTTTTAGGATTGGGATAATGATAGCTTCCTTCCAGGATGAGGGTAGCTCGCCAGAAGACCATATCGCATTATACAGAGAGAGGAGAGCTTTCTGGGTTTCAGTGGGCAGGTGTTTTAACATTTCATATGCCACACGGTCCGGGCCTGGGGCAGATTTATTGCAGCAGGCAAGTGAGGCCTGCAGTTCAGCCAAACAGAAAGGTTCGTTGTATGCCTCATGTGTTCTGGGCTTGCGCTCTAATCTTTGTTTTTCTATTGCGGTTTTGTATCGTCGAAACGCTTCACTATAGTGTGTTGAGCTGGAGACCTGTTCGAAGTGCGCTCCGAGAGTGTTTGCCTGGTCTTCCAAACTCTCCCCTTGTGTGTTCACTAGAGGAAGCGAATGTGCTCCTCGTCCTGCCACCTTACCAACCATGCTCCAGACTCTCGACTCATCTGTGTATGAGTTAATGCCCGATACAAATTTGTGCCAACTTTCTCTTCTCGCCTGTCGGCGCATCCTCTTTGCTTGCGACTTGACGTTCTTAAAGTTTACAAGATTTTCGGCTGTGGGTGAGTCTCTAAGCAACCTCCATGCCTTATTTTGTTTTTTCCGAGCATCACGGCACTCATTATTTTACCATGGTACTCATCGTTTGCTTGATGGTCCACATGTTTGGGGAATACATTTTGTTGCTGCATCAACCAAGAAAGCTGCAAAGTAGCATACAGCATCCTCTATGCTCAATGCCGCCATGTCAGTCCAAAATAATAAAGTCATTTTTTGAAACTTTCCCCAATCAGCTTTGTCGGTGAGCCATTTGGGAACTTGTGCAGGACATGTATTTGTTATTGATGTGCTGATAACGATAGGAAAATGGTCACTACCATATGGATCATTAATGACTTCCCATTTAAGTAGAGGCAGGAGTGATGGAGATATTATGCTGAGGTCTATTGCTGAGTACGTATTGTTAGCGATGTTATAATATGTTGGCTCTTTCCGATTGAGCAGGCACGCACCGGAAGAAAAAAGGAGCTGTTCAATCAGGCGGCCTCGAGCATCGCAGCGAGAGTCACCCCATAGATTGCTATGTGCATTGAAATCTCCAAGGAGGATATAAGGTTCTGGAAGTTGATCTATTAGGGACTGGAATTCACGTTTTTCAAGATGGTAGTGTGGAGGTATGTAGACAGAGCAGATGGTCACGAGTTTGTTCAGGAGGACTACACGAGTAGCCATTGCTTCAAGAGATGTTTCGAGTGGTAGATGAGTACATGCAATCCCTTGATTTACTATAATGGCCACACCACCAGATGACGTGACAGCTTCATTCCTGTCCTTTCGAAAAATGATATACTGGCGTAGAAAATTAGTGATCTTGGGTTTTAGGTGTGTTTCTTGTACACACAGCACTTTTGGTGACTGTTTATGTAAAAGTTCTTGAATATCGTCAAGGTTTTTCAGTAGTCCTCCAACGTTCCACTGTAAAATTTGTGTCTCCATTTTTAATGTAGTTAAGTGCTGTGTGTACAGAAACGTTGCCTTAAGTTATAGGGCCTGTTGGGGCCCTGTAATACGGGTTTTCTCTTTTTTGCTTCGCTCCAAAGAGCTGCGCCTTTCCTTCGGCGTGTGGGGCGCCGGAGGAGTATGGCTTGTGTCCATCACCTCTTCTGAGGTGGTGGATGGTGCCTGCTTGGCAGGCACATTTATGGCAGTTTCGGACCTGACTGCACTTGCAGTGGTCCGGGGTCCAGCAGACTCTGTAGTCTGCTGGCCTTTTTGAACAGGAGGCGGAGCAGTACAGACTGCTCCAGCCGGAGGCTCTTCTGGCACAACCGCAGTCACACTTGGTGTGAATCTCGCGGGTGCCGAAAAACGTGGCACGGCGCCTCGACGCGCCACGTCGGCGAAGGAAGGTTCAGAATTATTGTGTGTACAAAAACGTTGACGTGCCTCTTGAAATGACAGGTTGAACTTTACCTTAAGTTCTAATATTTGTTTCTCTTTTTTCCATGCAGGGCATGATCGGGAGTAGGCAGCGTGATCTCCTTCACAGTTAGCGCAACAGGCTTCTGAAGTGCAGTTTTCGGATACATGTTCACAAGATGCGCACTTCCCACACCTAGCGCGCCCTCTGCACGTTTGGGATCCGTGTCCGAAGCGCTGACACTTGAAACATCGGCGAGGATTCGGTATATAAGGTCTGACAGGAAGCTTGCAGTAACCAGTTTCAATAGAGTCGGGAAGGTTGCTTGTACCGAAGGTAACTATGATGTGCTTTGTTGGGATCTGTTTATTATCTCGCCTGATTATTATTCTCTGTACTTTCACTACATTTTGTTCTTGCCAGCCTTCGACCAATTCACTTTCAGAAAGCTCGAGGAGGTCATCATCAGATATGACACCACGCACTGTGTTCATCGACCTATGTGGGCCCACTGATATTGGGATGTTATCAAATGAAACGAGTTTTGTGAGCTTGTCGTACTGAGTCTTGTCGCGAACTTCTAGAAGGAGATCACCATTCCCCATCTTAGTTACTTTATAGCCAGGGCCAATTGCATCTGTGAGCGTTTTCGAGACAATAAATGGTGAAATAGATCGAACTGTTTTCTTTTCATTTTGGCTGTGGATTACATGATACTTGGGGAAGGTCTGTTTAGGCTGTGCAGTAAAGAAGCTGTCATCGGTGCGCCACCTTTTCAGGCGGCGATCAGGGAGTGCAGGAAAAGGGTTTTCCATAAGAAGCATTTTAAATTCGGCGGCGATGGTGGCCACCCACCACCGAGCCCAACAAGGGGACGCTACAAGGTTGAATAGTGAACACTTGGAGACGCCAGCCATGCATCGCCGCTATAACCGAATATAACTACCCAAGGTTGGGTAACTACACAGGGTTAACCCTCGCCGCCAGGAAATTCGGAAGTAAACGGAAAAGAGAAGATGACAGGACAGATAAAAAGTGAGAGATAAAGACGAAGATGTAGGAAGAGAGAGATAGGAAACGGCGACTGCCGATTTCCCCTGGGTGGGTCAGCCCAGGGGTGCCGTCTACGTGAAGCCGGGGCCAAAGGCCTGGGGGTTGAGCGTCAGCTTAACCCCCAGGATCCCCTTTTTCCCGGACACGGCAAAGCCACGCACGGCTAGGCGTGGGAGGGAGCCGAAACTCCCCCGTTAGCTCGGGTCCGTGGTGTCGCTACACACCAAACGCCTACTTGCGCAGGCGCCCCTACGGGGGTGTACATTGAGCTGTCTGCACATCGTGCACTATGAGCTGCCCCTAAAAAGCAAGAACCGAGTCAGTGATTTTATGACGTGGGATGAAACTATGTGGGAGTTTTATATGCCTCATTTGCACCGTAAGTATCCATGTTTACAACCATACATGTCCACAAAGCAAACGCAACAAGCAAAACACTGGCGTCACATAGTGAATTGCTGGCAATGGTTTCCAGCCAGACTTCTACATATTGTAGGCATCTACTGAACTTGTCACACAATATTATGGAAGAGATAGTAAGTGATTACAATAGCTTCATTAAGAATTCTAGTTAAATACAGTGATCAATTACTGCTTTAAAAATATAAATTAGCAATGAATAATTAGTAATCAATTATCATACATTCCTCCTCCTGCCTGACCAAACAAAATTTTTTATCAAGATTGAATCAATAAACCGAACGAAATGAGCTGACCTAACTATTTCAGAGCATTCTCAAAAATGGGTGCCTCTGGGGCCAACATTTTAACAGGCCGTCTTGTCTTCTTCAAGGCTGCAGCTGAAGAGCCACAGTCTTGAACAAGGTAAGACTACTTTTTCAAAGCAAAAATGCTTAGGAGATATTTCTATGGCACGTCACAGACACCCTGCCTATGTTTATTTCCCATAGACATATGTGTAGCTAATTTCTTTGTTTTTTTACCATTACACATCGTTATTTATTTATCAGGTACAATTGTATTCAAAAAAAAGAAACAAAGCAAATTTCTGGCATAAATCAACGTTAAAAAATAGCTCTGAGCAAATTAACATTGCTTTAATCTTTTTTAACATAACATTACAACCAACAGCTTGATTCCAGTCTACCAATTCGCTCACCAAGGGTATTGTGGACACCTTCTGCTTCCTCCTTAACTGCTTCATCTAACCGCTCCAAATTCTGCACCAATTGAGCCACAATCTGACCATCAATCTGGGGGCAAAAAGAAAAAAAATCATTCACATGTGTCACCATTTGTATCAGGCAAGGACACGATTACATGTCTGAACTGACCAAAGGAGCACTTTAAGCAATTCACATTGCAACTTGACATTTCATTTCAAACCAAGCGCACCGAGAAGGAGTATTTGCATAAAATTTAAAAATTGCAATGTTTGCATTATTTGATTCTACTATTACATATATGTAGCATTTCAAACTATTATCGATAAGGCTATGTTGACGAAATAAGCTTTAAGCACTTCATGATTTAGTGTTCTGAAGACCTTCAAACTACTAGTATATAATCTTTTAAATTTGGCACAAATGCACCAGAACAAATACTGTGATATGTAACTTATTGTACAGGCTACTACAGGCCAATCTTAATAATTACAAAAAGTAAATTATTACACAAGCATAATGTGCTATATAAAAAGAATAACTAAATATATTTTCGAACATGTGTTGGACATTTTTATGCCTGTCTTCCACTACCAGATATAACACAAATTCAGCACAGTGATACAAAGTAACAGTCAAACTTAATTTCAAACCTGCAGGGGTAGATAGGCAGCATAGTTGGTACAGGCTTATGGAGTTTAGTATTTGCATTTCCAAAAGAATTTGTCAAAACTATGACTACACTTCACAATTACATTTGTTTTGCATGACTCTCTCCACCAAAGTGGCTTGTGCAATTGTTTTTATTAGCAGGGAGATGCTTCTACATTAAGCACAATGTTCTGACCTTCGCATAAACGTGCAGTGTGACACGGACAAAAGGACAACGACGAAGATAGCATACCAACTTGCCCAAATTGCTGGGTTAGTACAATGTTCTCACACAATGTTTTCAAGTTTCTTTAAATGCCTAATCATTTCTACACTGACTTAATGTGAAAACTGTCTGCACATCTGTTTCACCCGTCCCATAAAATGATCATGGGCATAAAGAAACAGATGAATAAAACAAAATAAAAGTGCACACCAGTGCTGGGGTCTGAACCCAGGCCCCTACACTATAAAGGCAATGTGTTAAGCACTGGGTACACACACATGCTTGTTAACACAGTACAGATATGAATCATCTAAACATGTTTTACCTTGGTGCAAAGCAAATGTAGAAAGGTAAGACTTTCTATAAAAGCTAAACTGCTTTTAAGTGCTTGTAGAATAAAAGCTCTCAGCAGGTCAAGATGCAAAGCTGACATGGATGATAGTAGACATTAGGGGGATTGCTACTCTGCGACAAATTGAAGCAAATGTGTGCATCTAGACACCAACAAATGCTTGACACTAGACACCAAAAAATCCTAGAAAGAAGATGAAAGATACCATGCTGAGCTGCCCATCAACAATGTTGTTGGGAAGGATGCAAGGTACAAAAAAATTCAGAGATTACGAATCCCTTCAGCAACCCTCAAAGGAGATTCCACATGAATTTTTTTTTCCTCACTAACATCACTAGTCGAATGATTCAAAATTACCGATCGAATGGGTGCAAGGGCTTAAACATATAAGTAATATTTGAACACATAAGTGGAATGATTAAGAGTACTTTTGCAGCTAAAGGTTACTTCAAGAACTGCACCTCCGATAACAGCACAATATTAAATGAGAATTGGAACTGACTGCTAAAGATATACAAAGCTCATTCAATGTGCCATTCCTTTTAATTTCCAGGCCAATTTACACTTTGTTTCTGTTACATGCAAAGTTTAAAAAAAAACATCAAGTTACTGGGTAAAATTGATGAACACTCACCAATGCATCAATTAACATATCTGCCCCCTCTTGGCTTTCATGGAGAGAATCGACATCTGTCAATTCTTGGAGAAGGTCAACCGCTGCTATAGAAATATCTGCAAAAAACCATTTCATCCAGCTTAATTTAACACAGCACTGCACCAAATACAGCAGGCTCAAATAGAACTAATGCCCTGAAACACTTTTTCAAGTAACCATGGAATGAACTCACTGGAAGAGCTTTTTGCCTTACAAATTCAGTGCCGCAAAAATTTTAAGAATTCATCCAGTGTGAGTGGAGTTACAAAGATTTGTCGCATGCTGGAATTGCGTTCTCTCTTCTCTGGTCCCAACGAAAGCGCTGGAGGCTAAGCAGAGAGGGATGGCAAAGGCAAAAAAACCACGTTACCCGCGCCTCGTGACCTTGGGCACTTTTTTCTTTTTCTTCAAATGCGCGACTTTTTCAGTGTGTTCACGGGCGCACACGTGGACAAGTCGCCCCCTCTTGCGGCGATCTCTGTAACGACCGAGCGTGCCATGTTCAAATCAGCCAATGGTTGATAGATGGGCTTGCTACGTGTGATTTTTTATAGGTTTGTGCGAATATTTGAATGCTTTGAATATTCGAACAAATAGTAGATTATTCAAGTTTGCTTCGATATGAATTTAATTATCGAATACTTCGAAGTATTCGACATGAATGAATAGATGTATACTAAACTGCATGTAATTGCCTGTAAAGATGGTTTCACTGCAGTATAGCAATGCTAAGCTATGAAAGCACTTAAGATAAATTTGCTCTGCCGAGAAGCCGCACTTCAAATTTAAAGGGGCCCTACAACACTTACAGCATGGTCAACAAACCCTGTAGATCAGTAGTCGTGGCTACTGAGAACATGCGAGCTAAATATTATTGTGCAGCAAATGACCTGGAATTCACAATAAATCCTCAAATTCAGATAAAACCTGCTCTCTTCTCTCAGCTAATGGCGCCACAATGTCAAAAATCGCTCGTCACAACCACTGTACCAGTCCTTGGCCGATTTGAGCATAGGGTGCTCGATCGTTCCTGGGGCTGCTGCGGGTGACACGACATGTCCACGCATTCATGTGCGATCGCATTGAAAAGCCGCATAATCAAGAAAGAGAAAGAGAGAGAGAGAGTGCTCAAAGTCACGACATGCACCCGACATTGCTTTCCCTATGCCATCTCTCCCGGCCCTGCTTCAAGCGCTTTCGTCAGGACGAGAAGACAGAATGCATTTGTAGCATGTGACAAATCTTTGCGACTCCGCTCATACTGGACAGATTCTGAAAATTTTTGCGGCAGTCAATTCACAAGGCAATAAGCTTCTTCAGTGAATCCATTTCTTTAAAAACTGTTGCAGGGTCCCTTTTATTTAAGTAAGCATATCCTCAAATACACTGATCATTTTTGAAGCTTAAAAGCTTCCTTTGCCAGCTTATACACTCTAGCTATAATGATTAAAGTGACAGGTTATCGCTTGCATCCTATTGAAAGTCAAATCCTGATACTGCTCAAAGTTGTTTCGATTTACTTTGAATGGAAAAAAATAAAGAAAGCTCTTGTATAGAGGCCTGATAAATATGCCCATTTTTCTTTATACATCATATATTCTATTCGAATTCAATTTGAAATTATTCGACCAAAATCACTATTCGCTTCAAATTTGCTTGGAACCTAAAATTCACTATTCACACAAGCCTAATTTTTTAAGCATTTTCAATCATTTGTCGAAAGAAGAGAAAGCAATTTTTTAGCCAACTTTAATAATTTATTGTGAATTCTAGGCCACGTGCTGTGCTATAATATTTAGCTCGCATGTTGTCAGGAGCCTCTACTACCGATCGGCACAGTCTCCTGACCATGCTCAAAAAGTGTTACAGGGACCCTTTAAATGAAACAACTGCCTCTTCTATGATTGGCTTCGTACTTGAATTCTGCAACCCTATTCATCTCTCTATAAACAGAACTCCTGTTAAATGGAACACATTTTCCTAGTACTTAAAGATTGTGTTTAACAAAAGTCGACTGTAAACAATTTTCCTCTAATATAAAAATGCCATTTACAACAAGCAGTTGTATAACCAAAGAATGAATAATGGAAGCTATGGGGCCATGCAATACAACCTAAAAATACAACCTAAAGTACACGCAATGTTTAGTGCTGCCCGACTGAATGTCACATTGAGCTGCCCTGCGTGCAAGGCCTAGTTCAAATGATGAGCAACATACAATAGTAGTAGTTCTCAATGGTTGACGAGCTCTAACCACATCAGCAGCAATTCAGACAAAGCTTTATGATCACATAAAGCTGTCTTCTGTTATACTGTTTTAATTTTGTTAGGGGTCTTTGCTGCTTTATGTCGGTAATGTTGTCAGGTATGGATATCGAGTTTTTTTCAATGGTAATTTATATTCCCAATCCACAATATGATTATGAGGCCTGCTTTAACAGGGGAGTCTGCATAAGTTTTGGCCACTTGTTTTCTTTATTGTGCACCTAAAGCACAAAGTACAGGAGTTGTCTTGCCTTTTGCTTCCATCGAAATGTGGCTGCTATGGCTGCAAATCAGACTCGCATTTTTATGCTCAGCAGCACCACACCCTACCTGCTAAGCTACTATGGCTAGTCCTACATAATATGTCTAGCGAACAATGTGAATGAGTCAAATTAAAACATTTACTGATCAGATGAGTACAGCACACTAAAGGCTTTCAAAGTAGGCTCCCCCTGCATTACGGTAAACCTCATCTCATAATCCCTCTAAACTAAGCATTGGTGCACACTTCTTTGACATTGTGAAGTGCCCTGAAGGTGTCTTCTCATGGTAGTTGCCAAGCGTGGAAACAAAAGCATATTTGGGGGACCTGGATCAGGAGTGTGGTGTAGCTGAATAACTGTTGGCACTTTTTAAGTGGCCATGAAGCTGTCATTGATTGATTGATTTGTGGGGTTTAACTACTCAAAACCACCATATTGACGCAAGGCAAACGCAGTATTCAAACTATGCGCGCAAGTTCGTGCACCCCCCAAAAGATCAGCGGCTTGATGATCAAACAAGAAAAGGCCGTGACGGCGCGCGCCTCCTCAGCACGGGATTTTGATGAAAAAGAAGTGGTGCACCGCTCGAGGGTTTTCTCGGAGACTGATCCCTTTTTGCTGATCGCCTGTTAAAGACGCCGCTACATTTTCCTTTACTTTTCGGGCACAAGTTCGCCCCAATAAACAGTTATTCGTACACCATTTGGATTGTACGTAACAATTCTGGTGGAGGAGCCGGGTAATGAT
>NW_023611959.1:0-81854 GCF_013339725.1 Rhipicephalus microplus | reverse complement strand
TTCGTCGTGCAATGCTTCGAGAACTTGTTTTCGTTGCGAATGGGGAAGTACTTGCACCCAACGATGCCCATGCTCATTGTAAATAGCGCTGCAGGACATTTCTCTAGCTTGAACTGCCGTAGCTGACGACGTAGTCTGCCATGAGGTGGAGAAGGTGAGCTATTCAAGTATCTGATGATGCGGTTACAGTAGGGGTCGTGACGTTGGCACGCGGCACACTGGGCGCTGCTGTTCAAAGATAGTTACCCAGAACTGCCAGGTGATAACGTGAGTGAAGAGGAAGCCGCTTGATCAGCTGAGGGGCATTGAGGATGCGTGGTTGGAGATGAAAGTGGCAGAGGGCAGCGAGAGAGAGCGTCAGCATCCCGATGCTGTTTGCCAGACCTGTACACAACGTCAAAAGTGTACTCTTGCAAACGCAGTATCCAGTGACCGAGGCGCCCAGACAAATTCTTCAGCGAGGACAACCAGCATAGGGCATCATGGTCGTTCTCACAGTGAAGTGGCATTTATACAGATAAGGTCAAAATGTCTGGATGGCCCAAACGACAGCGAGACATTCCTCTGTTATTGAGTAGTTCTGCTCCGCAGGTGTTATTGCGTGGCTGGCATACGCAACTACTCATTCACGTGAACTATCATTGCGCTGGAGGAGAATAGCACCGATTTGTGGCCGCTGGCTTCTGTGTGCAGGAAAGTGGGTGCGATCTCATCGAAGTGACGGAGGGCGGGGCCTGATGTCAAAGCACGCTTAAGGGCCTCTGAAAGCACACTCGCACTCGTCAGTACATGTGAAAGCCGTTCCTGATGCTAGAAGCTTGTGTAACAGACCCACAATGGCAGAAAAGTGACGGGTGAAGCGGCGGAAGACGCCAGGCTCACGAAACTTCGCAATTGTCTTTGATTGCCGGGACGCGGAAAAATAATTATGGCAGCAACCTTGCCGGGATCGGGTTGAACGCAATCTTTGCTGACAAGGTGACCCAATACTTTGATGTTTGTGCTTGCAAAGTGGCAATTCTTTGTATTGAGCTGTAGACCAGCGTTCGAAATGCACGTTAGAACTTCGTCCAAACGCTTAAGTTGCTGAGGAAAAGTGGAAGAGTAAATTACAATGTCGTCTAAATAACATAAACAGGTTTTCCATTTGAGAATACGTAAGACAGTATCTATCATGCACTCGAATGTTGCTAGAGCATTGCATAAGCCAAAAGGCATGAGTTAACTCGTAAAGCCCGTCAGGTGTCCGCAAACACTGTTTTTTCCTGGTCTGCTTCGCGCATAGGTATTTGCCAATAGCCGAATCGGAAATCGAGGATGGAGAACTGTTCTGCGCTTTTAGGGAGTCCAGGTCATCATCTATGCGTGGGAACGAATATACGCCTGTTTTCGTGATCTTATTGAGTGCTCTGTAATTACCACAAAAGCGGACAGAGCATTCTTTTTCCAGACCAACACCACAGGAGATGACCAAGAGCTACATGAAGGTCGATTAATATCCCGTTTGAGCACGTCGGCGACGTTTTTCTCAACGATTTGCCGTTCCGCTAACGGCAGGCGGTATGGGCGGCGGCGTACAATGCAGCTGCCTTCGGTTTGATGCTGTGCTCTGCAACAGAGGTGCAGCCCAGAACTTTGGAATGAACGTCAAACGAAAGCCTGTGCTTTTGGAGGAGATCTCAGAGGTCTCTGTTTTGCTCGGCAGTGAGGTGAGGACTTATGGTGTCCTTTAAAGCAACAGCGGTAACCTTGATATCAGTTGAAGCAGACAAACGTGGTGATTCTGCGTGAAGGGGAAGCAACGAAAAGGGCTCGCTGTCGTCGAAGAAGCTCAGAGCAGTGCCCTGGGGCAGCATCACTGGCGATGAAGTTGGATTCAAGGCGGTGACCAATACTTTACCTTCGTTAAACCGCACGAGGCCGGGTGCTGTAGTAAGCCCCGCAAGTTTGGAGCGAAATTATGGAGCTATGAACACGTCACCGTTAGCTATAGTATCCAAAGCGATAGTGAGAATTTGTTCATCTTCTGGCGAAATGAAAGAATTAGCGGCAGCAACGAAACGGAAGCTGTATGGATCAACATCGGATGAACTCTCTGTAGCTGACAATTGAATTACTCGCTGACTACACGATATGAAAGCTGATGCCGAAGAAATAAAGTCCCATCCTAAAATTACTGTGTGAGTACACTAGGGAAGTACATGAAACTGAATGTGGTGGAGGATGCCATCTATAAAAACGCGAACTGTGCAAGCACATGAAAGCTGAATAGGGACTCCATCTGCGCAACGAAGGGGAGGGCCATCATATGGCGTCCTAACTTTTTCAAGCGGGCACAAAAGTCTGCACGAACTACGGAAAGTGATGCTCCTGTGTCTACCAGTGCTTCTGTCTGTATACCTTCAACATACACCAATGAAACATTCGATGGTAGGTCAGAAGTAGTTTCACGCTGTTTGAAAGATGCAGCTTTCTCTCCCGAAGCTGCAGTGTACAGTTTTCCAGTTGGCGGTCGGGAATTGAAGTAGAAGGTCGGAGAGGAGAAGAGGAACGCCACATCGGTGAAGGTGAGCGACGACGTGAGAAACGGGAACTACCAAGTGAGCCAAAGTTCTGCGGAGACGATGACCGATGTGTGTTGTTCTGATACAGTCGGTGATGGGGTGGTCCAGCGGGGTAGAAGTCGTCCTGTTCAAAGTTATCGTAGCTTCGTGTTTGTCTTGCTGACGGCATTGGCAAAACCTTGAAGTATTGACCACGGATGTCGCAATAGAAGCAAGTCGGCCGCGAAGTGCGCCAGGTGTTGTGAGGCTGGGAAGATGGTCGCGGAGCAAGTGAGTTGAGCGAACCATGTACTTTGGGTGCTGGTAGTTGAAATGGGCTTTGCTGGGGTGCAGGTGTCCAAGCAGCAACCTGAGCATAAGTTGGTTTGGCCACAGGATATGAGCTCGGAACAGGTGTGATGGTCATCAAGGCCAGGCTTTGGTGAAGCGCAAGGTGTCGTTGTAGGCACGTGAGCATAACTTAGAATGGGCATGGGATGTGAACTTTGAACTCGTGTGCAAGTGATAAAGGCCAGTCCCTCCCTCACGACGTCGCGTAAACTAGTAGCAGGTGGCGTCGTTCGGATATCAAGGTAGCGAGGTGAAGCCTGTGCATGTTCCCTCATGGATGATAAAGCGGATCAGTGCACGCAGCTCTGTTTTAATCAATCAATCAATCAGTTTATTAACATGTCATAAAAGGATGTTACAGGGAATAAAATATACAGACGAGGTTCCCAAAGTACAAGACTGCAACGGGACCCGCGGTGATGATTACAAATATTAAAAACACAAGCAGCTGTTAGAATCGTAGAAACAAAAATATATAAAGCAGAAAGAAAACAAAAAGGCTTGGATTCAAAAAACAAATAATACAGCATAAAACAACACAAAGAAGATAGATCAACTATTTAACAGGTACTCTTTCAATGAGTTTTTAAATGAAAATTAAAAAAACTTTGCATTTTAGCGAAGTGGGCAAATTATTTCATATGGTGGTGGTGCAGAAGAGAGAAGATGATTTACCATAGTTAGTACGAACCTTAGGAAGTAAAAAGTTATTATTAGCCGCAAACCTGGTTGTGTTAGTATCAACTAACATCTTAGGATCAATGAAATTAGCAGAAAGTTGATGTCTTATTTGTTTATGCACAAGCATAATTAGATTAAACCTGAATAGATAGCTAGCAGTAAATATTTTATTGCATTGAAGAAGGGGTCGGCGCTACTGTCGCGAGAACAGTTAAAAATCGCGCGAATAGCTTGATTTTCTAGATGTTGTACGGATGAAAGATGACACTGGTAAGTATTCCCCCATGATAAGATGCCATAATTGATATGAGAATGAATGAATGCGAAGTAAAGTGAAAGGTGTGCTTTATGAGAAAAATATGAACGAGCTGTGAGTAATGCGCGAATGCCGAATGCTGCCATTTTTCTAATGTGAGCAATATGGAGAGCAAAGTTAAGGTTTCGAAAAGTTAATTCGAGCGCGAAAACTTGACACGATCACTCACACACGCACACACCCATGCATCAAAAACACAGCGCTCATTTAACTGGGCGTAAGTTCTTCTTGATAGCCGCTAAAGCCTTTACTTTGTAAGCTCCCTCAGGCATGACCACAAAGCAACCTTGTTTGTCGGCTAGCATTAACGTTAATTTGTGGTTTTCGAAGAACGATACGATGTTATTCAAGCCTTTACCTTTAGGTCTATCTTGATTCTGCGGTGCACGTTTCGATAAACAGTTCATACAATCTTGTAGGCATCTGTCCCGGTCTTGGTTGGCCTTCACAGACAAGTCCCTGTTTAATCCGACAAGTTCATGGGCAGAAATGCAAGGCGGGACGGCAAACTTTGGTCCCTTCCGAAGCCATCTCTCGATTTCTGCCGGAATGTATGCGTCCCTTAGCACCACAATGCGCTTTCGTTCTTCCCATCTTTGCTTGTCAACCACCTTGAGCAGTGGGTTCAGGACCTGCTTCCACCTCACTTCCGTGTGTGCGCCCAGTTGCTGCCTCAGCCAACGAAGGTGTTGAGCAGCCTGCCATTGTGGAAGAAGACTGTAGTGGACCACGCGTGGTTGAAGAATTCGTCCGTCCATTCGTTCTTGCTTCCGTCCGTCCATGCAGTCCGTCAGTGTGACCGTCCATGCGTCCATCAGCCCGTCCGTGCGTGCGTCTGTTCGTGCGTCCGTCCCTGCGTTCGTCCATGCAGCCGCCCCTGCGTCGTTCATGCAGTCCATCCATGCAACTGCCTATGTGTCCGTATGTCCATCTGTTCAACACTTCAATTACCACCATCTCGGCATCTTTTCATCATATATTCCCTATATAGAAACACCGCCATCCACCGGACATTCCAAGGACTAAACGAAAGGTGGCACACGTACACTTTCTTACGGCTTGCGCTTCGGGTCCACTTCCCACCTTTAACCACCTCGAGTTCATGGTATATACTAGTTAACTGTATTCATGGCACTGCGGCCGAACGCTTGCTAAACCTTTCGAAAACCAAGGAGGTTACGCCGAACGAGTATGACGTAGCAAACTTTTTCAGTCAGATAAGGCTCAATGTACATGCCAATGGCTGCTAATGGGAAATGAGAGGCGGAGAATTCGGCTATTACTTTATTACGGCTTGCGCTTCGTATCAACTTCCCATTTATAACCACCTCGAGTTCTTTCATGGTATATACAAGTTCATTGTATTTATGGCACTGCGGCTCAACACTCGCTAAACCTTTCTAAAGCTAAGGAGGTTACACCCAGCGAGTATAACGTAGCAACCCTTTCTTGTCAGATAGTGCTCAATGTACATGCCAATGGCTGCTATTGGTGATCTCAGCCTGCGCGTTAACTAAAAGCCGAATGCTCCTGTCTCTCATTCCCCATTAGCAGCCATTGACATGTACATTGAGCACTATTTTTTATTGTTCAACAACGCACAGAAGAAGTCTCTCACCGACACCACCTTGGAGGTCAAAATGTTATACTTGTTACAGACTACGAGGGACGAACGGGTGCCGCTATAAGGAATTTCGCCCCTAAAACTGTACTTGATGCCTTCGTTAACCTGTAATTTTTAACTTATTTCTCAGGTTTCTGTGTTTGCGATGACTGAAACGAAAATGTAAGACTTTCAGTTTGTTTTAGCACAATTTCCTTTTTGGAAAGACTCCGCATTTTAGCGACCTTGATTACTGTAACCATTTTAGCGACCATGATTACGATAACGAAGACATATTAACCAGAACATGAGAACCTTATGAGTAGTGTAACTGAGTGCATTTACCAACTATGAATGAAAGTTCGTGATTAAGCATGGTATCAAGATAGAACGTTCTAAATGCGAAGCATTTTTAGCGATGTTCGGCGAGTTTGAATCTATCTATCTATCTATCTATCTATCTATCTATCTATCTATCTATCTATCTATCTATCTATCTATCTATCTACTATCTATCTATCTATCTATCTATCTATCTATCTATCTATCTATCTATCTATCTATCTATCTATCTATCTATCTATCTATCTATCTATCTATCTATCTATCTATCTATCTAGCCGCCTACGACTTTTAGCTCTCTTGGCCGTTTCCTTAATGGTATCGTTACCAAACTTGGCATGGCATAACAAGAACATATGAATAACTTGTTTGACTAGTAATAACATGAAAATCATGACATGTACGTCATGAATGTCATGACATTCAATTCATGGTCTTGCAGCTCTTGCAGTGGTTTCGTTCACATAGAATCTGGCAAAACTGGTATGGTACGGTATGATTGCATAGCGAACACAAGCGAAAGACCCTAACATGTAGGAACATGACTACGGGCCACGTTTATGATGTACTCGCGGCCACTTCGCTAGCGTCACATATACCAAATTCGGTATTACGGGACGTAAATGCATTACGAAGTTATGAAACAGGTGCAAACATGATAAACATCAGATGCTTGTCATGTACCAACATGACTACATGCTATGCTCATGATGCACTCGTTGCCGTTTCGCTAGCTTCACATGTAGCAAACTCCTTATTACGTGACGCAAACAGACGACATGGGGAAATGAAACATCCAAACATGAGGAACACGGCATGCGTGTCATATAACAACATGACTACATGCCACCCTCATGATGCGCTCGCGGCCGTTTCGCTAGCTTCACATATGCCAAATTTGGTATTACGTGATGCCAATGGATGACGAAGGTATGTGACCAGTGTATACATGATAATCTTGAGATTCGTTTCGTGTGAGAACATGACTCCATGCTACAGTCAAGGCGCCATTACATTTCGACGTGACACGGTTAGCGTGCTCGCCGGCTTTCATTTCGTCGCGTCACGCTAGCGTTGCCATGCCAGGTGCTGGTCCTGCCATATACTCGCAGGCGAGTGCCGCGCTGCGTTGATTTGACGCATGCACGTTTCAGCACGTCAGGCGTCTCTCCGTCACGAAAAGACAGAGCGCATCAGTGCGAAATGCAGCATGTCGCATTTCGCACCAGTTTCCGTTGGGTCACGTCGACGGACACAGGTCGCGCCTGGCGTCATACTATAGAGTACTCGCGCTTTGATAACCCCGCCGTGGTGTTCTAGTGGCTAAGGTACTCGGCTGCTGACCCACAGGTCGCGGGATCGAATCCCGGCTGCGGCGGTTGCATTTCCGATGGAGGCGGAAATGTTTTAGGCCTGTGTGCTCAGATTTGGGTGCACGTTAAAGAACCCCAGGTGATCAAAATTTCCGGAGCCCTACACTACGGCGTCTCTCATAATCATAGGGTGGTTTTGGGACGTTAAACCCCACATATCAATCAATCGCGCTTTGATAACGTTGCATCACTGTGCCCAGCGTGCGCGAGCGTCAAGGCTACATTGGAGTACACTGGGCCCTTAATGATGCGCTCAGAGCTGTTTTGCTAGCTCCACTTATACCAAATTTGATGTTATGTGAAGCCAATGGATGACAATATATATGACTGGTGGAAACATGATAATGCTTACTCGCGTGTCATGTGAGAACATGAGAACATACCACGCTCATAGCGTGCTCACGGCCATTTCGCTAGCTCTACATGTACTAAATTTGGTATCATGTGACTTGAATAGATCAGGATAGTAAGCAGTACATCCAAACATCATAATCATCACACGGAAGTCATGTACGGTGCAATTTATCTCCGCACCTCGTAACGTTATGCTGATTTAAAGTGACATATCAACGTTTCTCACTCGTGATTCCCATATCATCAATTTCCACTGTACGTGGGTGCTGCCCTTTTTTTGAGGTATGGTTCTTTTACGTAAAACATACGAACATGGGCTGGCAGGATAAAAACCAATACAGACCGGTGTCAGTATTGGTTCAAATGAGCTCTAGTGCTTAGCAACGTTTTCTCTGCTAAAGTGGACAATCCTCTTCAGAATGCCCTCAATGCTTTGGTCCACTTAGTGCACAGGTACAAGTGTGAGCACAAGAGTGAAGACCAGGGGATCGTGCAGCAGAAGACATTGACACGGTATGTAGCGACATGTCACGTGCTGCAGTGCGCATGCGCGTCTCATCATATCAGTCACCTTGTCACGTCATTCTGTCTGTCGCTTTTACGCCGCTCGTTGAAAAAAGACCAATGGGTGTCGCTTTTTTTTGCCCCCACGAATCTGTTTCGTTCTTTTACGTAGTGGCAACGTCGGGACCGGTTCAAGCGCCGGGCTAAAGGTTGCCTTAATTAGAGTAGTTTTCCTTATCAAATATAGAATATTGTGGTCATTTATTTCAAATTTGATTTGGCTGTACTTGTGCCGACTCATCTGGGCGCATCGTAGCTTAAAATTGTTTATTATGTTAGCAGCAAGCTGGAATGAGCTTAATCAAACCTTCTTTATCCTAGCCTAATTATGTGATATTCTGCTCAACTAGCTTTAATTAGCTTCGGCTACAGTTATAATTTACCTAACTGGGCTCATTTAACTTTACCTTTTATTAACCCGAGAAGGCATGCTGGGTGAGAAAACTTAGTTTTTTGTTCTTGGCTTCATCGGTTGCGCGATGCTAGCTATGCTAAGGATGCTAATTAACCTGTGTGAATAAAGAAGCGAGCTCGGTGTTTAATGAGAATAATCGCAGCCCATTTTATTCCAGCCTATTTAATCGCAGCACAAACTCGATGAAGCATAGAAAGCGACACCCAGTTGTCATATACAGTAATAGCGTCACAATCGTGTCAGACAGAGCTACACGAGAGGCCAACTGATATGGCAGAACCCGAATTTGCACCGCAGCAGGCATCTCATCGGTAGATGGCGCATCTATGGTTTCTGCTACTTGCTACAGTGTTCTGCACGACTTTGCTGACGCCTGTACGGGGACGATTCTACACTATTAGCTCGTTCAACCAGCCTCGTTAAGAATATTGAAATGGTGGCTCAGTGTTGTCTATAGAAAGGGGCTATAGGCATTGCAGGTGTCGAAAAAAAAAGGCGCCTGTTATTCCGAAATTTATAGATGTACTTTGAAGAAAAACAGGTTTGTTTGATGTTTACGTTTACAGTACCGCCAAGCCGCTTGTTGGTTACAGCTGACGACACTTTCGGCTGGTGAAGAATTGTATTGCATTACCTTCTCTGAGATCTGGTTTGGTCAAGTCATGTGCACACCGTATGGGCAGTAGTCTTGCCACGCTAGTAACGATAATGGTTTTACTAAATACGCCATAGCGCCCAGCGGCAAAAAAACATAAATTGTACATGAATCAACGGCCTGAGATACATCCACTGAAGGAGATTACACAAGAAAGAAAAGGAGTGTGAAAAATCCCGTGCGTCCACTGGCCTTCGCACGGCATTTAGAGAGTGCGTTGAAAATGTTCGGTCAGCGTGGGAAAAAAACGTTGGCCCAGTGGCTAGTAAGCGAGGAGGTAAACCCAAGCGGTGCGGTGAGAGGGATGTAGCATCATGCAGGTAAATTGATGTGTTCCTTGTACACGCAGGGGTGCGTATAGGATAGCCATGTCGGTCAAAAAGACGTACACTGAATGAACTGGAAGGTACCTTAATGAAACTCTTCGGGAACAGGAGAGTTTTTGAACTTCCTGGTTTTTCTTCTATCTGGCGCTGCACGCAAAAACTGCAGAGAAGGTAGTTGATAGCCGCATTTTGTGCGAGCAGTGGTTACGTGTTGGCATAAAGGTTCCACAATGAGGGAAATTATAGAGGTCGGCTTTATGGGATGGAGGGAACGAGCATGCCTTAGTCACTCATCTCTTAATTTACGGGAGGCCCAAATAGCCTTTCTTGAAGTGCGCGTGAAGTTATCGCGCTCAGCGCTTGCATACTTCACATTTCGTGTCTGCCCATAATTTTATAAAAAAAGCTCCATTAAAATATGTTTTTCGCTGAACGAACAAATCAGATGAACGTGCTAGTAGTTAGCCGTCGGGAATAGGCAGAAATACCTTTCCGGGGAGGAGAGAACCCCCTACATCTGAAGACGAGGCCGGCCGGGCAGATGTGATTCAGTACAATCTTGTTCTTCAAATAACGTCCGCGAAAAAAAACTCTGAGAGTGGGCGAGGGGCACAGCTAATTTTACCACCCCTTACAACACCACCGTTCAACGTCTTCCGTTTTACTCAGTGGCATTTCACAAAAACCTAAAGGTGGTTAACACCAATACTTGATGTGGGTGAAACGTTAGAAATACAAACCTTTGTTTTTTAAAAAAGAATAGTTATTAGCGAAAACATTGGTCTTGTTATTTCCCCCTTGTGATGTCTCTCTTAAAAGCTACGGACAATCTCCCTGAAGGGAACCTTCATGAAATGCAAAGCAGCCGTGGTGCCCACGGCGTTCACCCAGTAAACGTGTGTTGACACTAGTGCTGAAAGAGCAGTTTCAAGCGAAACTCGGTGTAGCGTTTACTCGAGTAAACGTTTGTTTGAAACGCAAAGACAAAGAATATGAGACCAGTTGAAGACGCTTGCGCTTGGTATCCTTAGCTGACACCTCACCCGTGTTGCCCACGTGCCGTCCGTTTCTCGAATGCGATTGATGTTCTTGACTTGCACCTCGTCGTTGTCACTGGTCTTCCACTGTCGACGCTTGCAGTTGACTTTCCTGCCTCGCGCCTCGTCGGTGTTGACGTCGCTGTTCGCGAACGCAATCCACTTCGCTAACCCTTGCGATACCGGTAACAGCTGGGAGAGGTACGCCCACACAAACGCAAAGCATTCCGCAATGGCGTTCCGCCCATCGGCGCGATCTCGTCGCAAACAGCGGTGCGCTGTCCACATTATCGGCGCCGAGAGATTCTCGAGGCGCGCACAGAGCGCACACCTCCCATCTTGCGCCTTCTCGCCAACGGATGCAGAAAGGTGGCGCGGGGGACATGATACCCATGTGAGGAGTGGACTCAAGCGTTTGGAGCAGTTGAGAGGGGGAAGCGAGTGAGATCACATGTGGCGAGCGGCAACAGGCTAGGGAGAGAGTGACGTCATTGCGTGCGCACTGAGAGGGCAGTCGTTGCCTACTTGGCACTGCCCAAACACCTGCAGCCAGGAAGCGCAGTGTGGATGGAGGGACCTTGTTACACAGACCAGTCAAAGAGCTGCTTCGCATCTAATAGATGTACGCCATAAGAGGTTTTGAAGTCTTTGCGCCTATTTGCACAAGCTTCCAACGGAGCGAAAAACAGCAAAATCTTTGGCGCGAATTATGTGATCAAACGCAAAAATAAATGAAGAGGCCCATAAATGATTACTCTTTTAGCCCATGGAATTAGCTCCTATGTGCTAATTACTCGGAGTGAGTCATTGAATGGTAATATTAGAGTGGCTTCCGTGTTAAATCTGAAATAGTAGCCTGGCCTAAGAGAACATCAGGCCATTTCTTTTAAATTTAAAGCACTTCATAGCACATATCGGCGACTTTGACTATATCTATTTATCTATCTATCTATCTATCTATCTATCTATCTATCTATCTATCTATCTATCTATCTATCTATCTATCTATCTATCTATCTATCTATCTATCTATCTATCTATATCTACCTATCTATCCATCTAGCCGCCTACGTTTCACTCTCGTGGCCATTCTGACGACGGTAATTATACCAAAATTGGTATGTCATAACATGTCTGTATGACGAGCATAACGGAGTATTCATAACAAGAAAATTATGAACGCGTGTCATAAATGCCGTGCTTTTTAACTTATGGTCTTGCTACTCTTGTGGTGGTTTCGTTCACATGATTATTGCGAAACTAATGTAGTATGGCATGACTGCTTGACGAACATAAGTGATGACCCTAAAGTGAAAATCATGGTATGAATGTCTTGTAAACCACGACTACACACTAGACTCATGGTCTGTTTGCAGTAGTTTCGGTATCTTCATATACGAAGTTTAGTATCACGGGATGTGAATGAATGACGAAGGTATGGGATTGATTGATTTGTGGGGTTCAACGTCCCAAAACCACCATATGATTATGAGAGACGCCGTAGGGGAGGGCTCCGGAAATTTCGGCCACCTGGGGTTTTTTAACGAGCACCCAAATCTGAGCACACGGGCCTACAACATTTCCGCCTCCATCGGAAATGCAGCCGCCGCGTGACGAAGGTATGTGACTACTGCAAGCATGACAATCAAGAGACGCGGGTCACGTAAGTACATGACTGAATGCCAAGCTGATGATGCGCTCGCGGCCGTTTCGCCAGCTTCATGTATAACAAATTTGACAAATTTGGTATTAGGGAAAGCGAATGAGCGATGAAGGTAAATGACACCTCCAAACCTGGTAAATATGTCATGCGTGTCACGTAAACATGGCTACGTGCTAGGTTTATAGTGTGCTCGCGGTCGTTCACTTAGCTCCACATATACAAAATTTGGCATCACGGGACGTAAATAGGCATAGTATACATACATGCCTATTTGCATGTATGTATGTTGGTATGTATGTATGTATGTATGTATGTAAGTATGTATGTATGTATGTATGTATGTATGTATGTATGTATGTATGTATGTATGTATGTATGTATGTATGTATGTATGTAAGTATGTATGTATGTATACATGTATGTATGCATGTATGCATCTGTATGCACGTATGCATCTATGCATGTATGCATGTACGCATGTATGCATGTATGCATCTATGCATGTATGTATGCATACATGCATAGTAGTGCCGCATACAGGCATAGTGATCATAGTATGCGTGTAATGTAAAACTTCACTACATGCCACGCTCGTAGCGCACTCGCAGCCGTTTCGCTTACTTCACGTATACCGAATTTAGTGTTACGTGACGTGAATGGAGGGCGAACAGAAATTCTAGGCACACTTATGATAATCATGACATCAAAGTGATGTACCGCAAAATTTAGGTCGGCCTCGTAAAGTTGACATATGAACCTTCCTCATTCGTGCTTCGCATATAACCGATTCACACTGTACGTGAAATCTGCCATTTTTAACCTAAGATGTGGAATTGGGGGAACAGGGGCATGCTCTATTGTGAGGTAGGAAAAGAAAACAGCCTCAGCCTGCACCATGAGATCATAGCAAGCGGAAAACGAGGGGGAAGGGCGAAGACAGGGTGGCAAGGAAACATTTTTCTACACTCAGAGAGTTGTAATCGGGATGATCAGCAGAGGTAAGCTTTCACCTTGCGCAGAGGCAGTTTTATCGAGGAATGTAATTTTAAAAGGCAACGCTGCTTCAAAGCTCCCACACTCATTCCACAAATGCGGAGAAAGCTCCAGAGAATTCGATTACTTTAGCACATTTGCCTATCATTTTCATCACCGCTTCGCCCCAGTTCTATTCCCAAAATAGGAGGCTTTCTGTCCGAACGAAAAGCTCCACGCATGAGCCAACAAATGGAAGCGACAAAAAGACACAATATAATCAGGAACTTTGGTGAGAACGGTCAACTCATGCACATAAGTACGTTTGTTAACTTGCAGTAGAACACTGACCCGCAGGTCGCGGGATCCAACTCCGGCTGCGGCGGCTGCATTTCCGATGGAGGCGGAAATGTTGTAGGCCCATGTGCTCAGATTTCGGTGCACGTAAAAAAACCCCAGGTGGTAGAAATTTCCGGAGCCCTCCACTACGGCGTCTCTCATATTCATATCGTGGTTTTGGGACGTTAAACCCCACAAATCAATCAATCGACTTGCAGTTACTGCAATGCAATGGAGCAGCCACGTTGTCAGATCTGTTTATCACGGAGATTCATGTGCTCACCAAACGGTATTCTCTTTCGTCTCGTCGGTTATATTTAGTGCGAATATTTTAAATTTTTAATAATGAAGTGTTTATTGTCAAGTATATCGAACTACCCTGAAGTTCATGCAAGCGTCGCAGAACTGACGTAGATAGAATGCATGCGATCAGATGTCTACGAATAGCTAGAAGAAGTCTTGTTGACGGAAGTAAAGCCGCCGATATCTTGATGCACGATGATAACTACCGTATGCACTACCCACTGGCCTTGCTTCACAAATTAACGAGACTTAACAAACACGCTTTAAATGCCCACATGTTCGTCTTCCAGTGCTCTTAGTTTTCGGGGTTGTGTCGCCATCTTGGAGCGGAGTAACGCAAAGTGACACTAACGAGTGCGGATTGGAAACCCTTCAGCAGTGTGAACGCAGAAAAGCCTTTTGCTGCAGTGTTGTAAAAACCTGTATAGACATTGAATCCTGGCGTGTGGAATCAATCGACTTGGCAAAGATTCTGTTAGGTAACTTGCCTATCACGTCAGAACGCGGTGCCTATTCCCTAGTGAAGGATACCATCCGAATGGACCAAGAGTGTTTCTCTGCTGCATACTGAATCGATAGCTGCCGCACCACCACCTAATGCGGCTTTAATAGTCACAATAGAAAGGCAAACGCGTTATTTGGTGTAGCGAGAGACATGGCCGTGGCTTTACGTCATACATTTCACTGCACATAGGTTTCGCAAATAAGCCTGCCATACACAAGCGGTGAGACCGGAATTAATTATCACTCGCCACAATAATGGAGTATACGCAGTCACTTCCTTCTAAGGGCAGACGGGTCCCAAACTGCGTTACTTCCTAACGACCTTGATTGAGAATCGTTGTAGAACTGTACGCTGATTTTACAGTTACAATGCTACAATGGGGCATTTTTTCTCACAGCCTGAGATGGGTAAAAAGCACCACCCGTCTACTTTGTCACAATACTATTCCTCTACCATATGTGCATTTTCTAGGAAATAAAAAAAAAGAATTTATTTACGTCCTTGTTGATTTAGTTTACAAGATTACGTTCTTATTTGGCGCCATTCACGTAAGAAAATTGTAAATATTTTCCTTTTCTCTTTTTTCATTGATAGAATTGATATCCTAGTAGTGGCTGCATTTTTAGTGGACAGCGCGTTTCACGACCACAAACGACGAAGAGACAGAAATATGACATGATGAACTTTATTTCTGCTCTGATGGACAGATATTTTGGGGAGCAATAGCCCTCTCCCATGTCAAGTCGGTGGCTCCGTTCACGATGGCACCGAAAGTACGAGTTTTGTCGTGATGTCGTGGGCTTTATGGACGAGCTGGAGTTAAGTGTGAAGAATGCTGTTCTTCAGAAATGTATAGTAGCTGCGACATAACCGTTGTGACATGAGCCATTGTATTGAAATGTTCTTCATAATGTACTCAATGTGGATAGTTGAACGTGCAGATTGTACATACTTTGAGGAGCTTGACATAATGCTTCAAACAACAATTTTAATTAACACAATAGCAACAGTGCTGCACACAGTACTATATAAGGCTGCACTATTGTTCTGCACGTCTTGTCCTCTTTTCAGCTGTGCCTCGGAGTACTTCACCAGAGTACGTACGTTGCCGTAACAGTGTACTCAAGTAGAGATTTCGGGCCTTCAGTAGCAGCGATGGCACAGGAAACTTGCGTGGCATGTTTACTTTCACAGCAGAATGCTTGATGGAAATAATAACACGACGAGCAGGGCTCAAATCCGGGCTAAAAGAAAAGAAACACTGACCTAATTCTTATGTAACGATGTGGACGCTTTGCAAGAAGCAACTCCCAAGAGGGTGAAGGTAATACCATATCTGCAGAGTATCTCGCATAAACTCAAGAAAATAGGCCAAAGAGCGAGTGTGTCAGTGGTTTTTCCCACAAAATAAATTGTTTCCGTTATCTGCCCGAACTAGTCCCGTAGGAACCACCGTGAGAAGCTGTAAGATTAAGCACTGAAAAAAATTTGTTGAATATGCAACAGGGACTGTTTATATAGTACCCCTGTCTTGAAGACTTGAGTACGTAGGTCAGTCAGGCAGGTGCCTTAATGTAAGAATTCAGGGACATTGCCAGAAAGTAAGAAGTGCAGGACGGGACGGTTTTTTGGTCGCTCATTGTTTTGAATGTGGGTACCAGCGACTGTTCGAAAAGACAAGGGTTCTCGCGTCCCACCCTGACGAAAGCACAAGACATCTAATCGAAGCTGCAGCAATCGCTCGAGGCAGCTGCATCAGCCAACCATCAATAGCCTTATCTGAAAAAGAATTGGCGTTTTTAAATTTGGCACGTAATGGTCTGGGGTGAGCATGTGGTTTCTTGCAGTCTCTTTTCACTTTTGCTTTTGTGTTTTTGTTTTTCGTTTTGTGTTTTTGTTTTTCGTTTTGTGTTTTTGGTTCCTGCTTAAGCAAGTAATCTTATCTTCTTTTTTAACATACTTATGTGCGTCGTAGTAGTAATAAATTAAGTTTTAAAGTTGCACTCGTCCTCATCTTTTGTGTTAGTTGTCGGACGTTTTTGTGCTGAGAAGTTTACTAATTATCATACCCAACGAAAAGTAGCCAGTAGGTAGTCGTATTGAAGTACTTAAAATCTCTAAGACACCTTGAAAAAGTGAGACTGACTCTATCTGGGTAGAAAACAAAGCCACCACCACCAGCTACACGCAAATATTGTAAAAATGTTACTTTTAAGTGAATCTCACCTAGCACAAAAGCACTGCTGCTGAAAGCTAGGAAAAGTAAAGTGCACATATGGGCTTTACAATGCTGAAATTATAAAACACTCAGACGGAATTTACTTTGTCGAGTGCTTTCTAGTGAACAAAATACCTAGAACTTTCACAAGTGAAATTTAGTTTTGCCACACGTTCTTATTTTCAAATGCTTTATTTGTATGAAAAACCCAAAGTCAATTTCCAGCTTAAATAGCTGTTTATATCTGCAGTCTTTTTGTACGTACTAATGCTGCAGAGCTCGTCTTTTCATGGCAGAAAACTCAAGAACCTGGGCCTTGCTTTTATTTCCAGCTACCGTTGGCCTATGTGAGACGGCACGTGGCACTAGAAGATGAAAAGTTAAGGTGGATGGGGTTGCGGCTATAATAACGCATTGCAGGTGCGAGCTTAGCAGTAGACAATGACGTCTTTCTTTAATGCTCTGCAAGCGACGAAACACTGTACCAAATGTTTACATTTGCATTACACAATACTCGGCGATAGCCTCCTCTCTCATGAATAAGTGCGACTAAATCTGCACTCGCGAGAGTTCAACCAGAAAGGAAGTATTTCTCCTAAGTTTCTCTCGGGATTACTGATCCAGGAAAAGAAGGTATATTCTGGTAACATTCTCAGAGCTTTTTTGTGAAATCATGCCTCTATTGAGCAATGGTGCAATAGAAAGTAATACGTTACATTAACGCTAGGGGCTGGAATCGCAGTTGTTGTTGAAACGGCTTCGGTCAAGACCAAAAAATGAAGTCATTAGTCTTTCTTCGTGCGAGATGGTGCATTATGCCCATTTTGGGTGTTGTGAAACTCTACGATGATGCCGAAAGTGGAAGGAACGCGACGCAATACACATATGACGCGGAGAAAGCGATTCCGTCCGGCATGTTGGCATTCTAAATGGGTGCAAGCGTACCAGGTATGAGCCGCAATCCGAAAAGATACATTCTTAAAGGCATACTGATTGATGCTTGAGCATGCCATTTCGCAGCCTGCCGTCTAGCGATGCGTACTAAATGACTCGATCCAGCCAGGTGATTGCACTGAAGCGTTAATCACAACCGGAACTCTATTTATAGGAAAGCTGAAGGGCAAATGACCGACAACGTTGTACCTTCGCCTGGTAAGCTGACGACTCACCGGTGAGGCATCAATTTTGCGCAGCTGCAACACCTCTCTGCTGGTATTAAGCTGGATGACGTCTATTCTGGCACATTTGCATTAGCTGAAATTCATCTTGGAACAATAAATGACCCTTAGAGACAGTATACGTAGCAGAGCTATTGCTTTAAAACAAGTGTTAAGTCTGAACTTTCTACAAAGTTATTTGCGTGTGCCTGAAAGCTGGTGTTGAACTGTGCCTGTGCGTGCCCGGAGACCACTGCAGCACCACCAAATATGACTAGTGACTTCCACAACATTATCAAGGGGCATTCGGACATGCTGTAGCTCGCTAGCTTTATATCGATGTTTTTTTGTTTCCTTGAGAATCACTTCCTTAAGCCAGGCCCCTGAAACCCATTGCTATTTTCAGTTTGAACGAATATGTACTGTCGTAGCGGTTGCCAGGCATCCTAACGTCCTGTTAAACGAACTGAAATGGATGTGAATGTTCGCATAGAGGGTGTCCCAGGTAATTTAGCCAGAGTTAAAAATATATGCCGGCACACATAACCACGACGTGACCAAATGCATGTTGCTCACAGTTGCCTGGAGTTAGTCAAACTATTTTTGTGTTCCCAACTATATTTAACTAGGTCAGTTTAATAACTAACTTCTCAAGAAACAAAGATAGATAAAAAATTTTAATGAGGAAGTTGTGGATCGGTTTGAAAATGTCCAATTAGACAGATTTGAACTTTATGTCTGTCAGGTATTTGTTTTTTTCTGCTAATTACAAATGCCTGCCAAATACTAAAAAAATACCACGTGACAAACCCACTAGTGCGTGAGTGCGCACAACGATTCTCGTGTTCCCTTACGTTTTGTATACGAACTACCCTAGCAATTAACCCATTGTGCTATCTCGGCAGGGCCGCAACAATTGTTGTGGCTTTACGATTAACGCGTTTTGCTATCGGCCACAAAAACAATAACCGCTGTGACTGCTCATCGCTGTCATGAAACCGTGCGAGGTGAGCATGTCGTTCGTACGCGAAACGTTAAGGAGCACTACAATCATCGTGCGCATTGATGTTGGAGTGGGTTTGTTACGTGGTATTTTTTAGTATTTCGTTAGCATTTCTATTTAGCAAAAAAACACGAATATTTAAGAGATATAAAACTCAAGACTACCTATTTGGATGTTTTGCAAACTGATCTACAACTTTCTCGTTGAATTTTATATTCAGCTTGGTTCCTTCAAACGTTAGTTAATTGAAAAAATATAGTTGAACACTACTCCAGAACACAAAACATAGTGAGACTAACTCCAAGCAATGGTGACCAGCATGCATTTGATAGCGTCGTAATTGAGTGTTCCGGCATATTTTTAAACTCCGGCTAAGGCTACGTGAAACACCCTGCATGTTGTCTAAAACAAGTTTTTAATATTAAAGATGTTGCTTTTGTAAATAACTTATCTTTTGTTCATATGTATTTTCATATTTCTTATTTTGAGAATTTAAATCAGGCAAAGTGCAGGAAGTGATTGACCTGCGTTTGAATAGTTTGCCTCTGCACCTTCTCCCTCCTCACTGAGCAATATTAGAAGTTCAATCACACTCAGTCGGATCAGCTGTCTCGCTCGGTTGGCGTCTCGACTACAAAAAATATAGAACGCACGTCGTGATAGACATAGAACGAAAGCCGCAATAAGCTACGCCTAACATGTCAAACATGTATTCGTCGAATGTCGCTTATTAAGGCAACACATGTTTTCCGTGGCTCTGTGGTGTGCTAACCCGGAGATTTCTAGGTCCGCCAAGGTTCTTCAGTGTTTTGTAAAGACAACTCGTAAGCACAAGAATGTGGACCCATAATTTAAGCAGGTATTGATTTTGTAAGAGTGCATATAAACCCAGTTCTATGCAAGCATGACTGGACTTAAAGAAGTGCATTGTCCCTTGATTAATTGGTGAAAACGGCAGCCAAGCTCCTGTCGGGAAAATGCATTCATTGAAATGCTTGAATTTGAATTGGCTGGGCTACTTAGTTTTAGTTCTTTCTACTTTTAGAGTGTAGCTGAAATAATTGTCAAGTTCTTATTGGCTGATTCTTGCTCATGAAACTCTTGTAGCAGCAGTTTGAAAATTTTTTAGTCTTTACTTCTAATAGGGTCACTAAAGTACTCGTGATGAGTTAAAGGCTTCTAAAAACTAGTACCAAGAATGGTGATCAAGCCAACGTTTTGACAAATGAAGTTGTCTTCGTCAAGGCAACGCTGATGCGCTGATGAAGACAAGTCATCTTGCCGAAACGCTCTTTCCAGCGACATTCTTTCTCGAAAAACTTCTGATCGCTTCTAGCCTCGCCAAGCCTCTGAACAACAGTCTTGTTTCATACTAAAGTTATCTAGGAAAACTACGCCCATCGTCTTAACAAACGTGGAGTTAAATACAACGTGTTCTATTCATGATCAGTAATACATTTCACTTTAGTTCCAATATATTTAGTTCGACATTTGTCCATTATGTCCCTTATGTCAGTTCTGAGCTACAGCTTCTTTTACAGGTTTGCACTTTCACACTACGTGTATGGCTGTTTCTTCAAAGAAAAATTCATTTTATTTGTTCTGATCGAAATTCACCTTACTGTGAAATCAGTAGGCTTAACTTTCGCTTCTTCAGAAAACAGGAACAAAATAAAAAATAAAAAAATTCACCCCCATATCTGCATGCTTCTATGAAAATGTCGTCGAAAGACAATAGTCTTGTTCTGGAGAGAGAGAACAAAACGTTTATTTGATGTTCTGCGTGAGAAAAGTGTTGTATTGTATTCTGAAGTCCCGATCAAAGCAGCAAAGGTGAACGAGCGCAACGAGGTACGTGAGACACGAGCGCTATCTGGAAGTTATCTTCGAAAACGAAGGAAGGAGTGCGTGCCTACCTCAGAGGCGCTAAGGTGTAGAATGAAAAGGAACCGGCAGGTGCCACCACCTCCACAAAGCGTTGGAAACACCTGTTAGAGCATTGCGTTGCATTGTCAGCATAGCGTAATAAATGCTACGGCCCTTATAATTACTTTTGCCTTCTCTAGTATAAATACAAACATACAAAATATTGACGTGTTGTTATGGTGCCTCAGTTATGTGCAATAATTGATTCTAATTGACAATCACAAATGTGCGAACACTGAAACTGGAGCAATATTGGTGGGCGCTGCGGATGGAGTTGGCCGTTAGGAGTATTGTTTGGGGCCGTTCGAGGCATCGTTATGGTGGACAAACAGACCAGTGTACAGACAGACAGACAGACAGACAGACAGAGAGACAGAAAGACAGACCAAAGTGTTTGCGTTTAAATACCGCGAAAAAGACTATCGTCTTTAAAATACTAGGAAAATGTTGCGAATTACGCATCAACCGAGCGGCTATCTGATCTGAAAGAAGGCACGAGCGCATCCCGCTTGCATGCGAGGTGAGAAAGAAGGGCGTCCGCGACAACCATCCTCCACTCACTTTTCATCTTTTTAAGTGCGAATGCACTTCATAAGAGACCCTGAATCCGCCGTCCATGGTGCTCCTCCTCCTCTCCCCAAACAACGGCGCGAGGAGTGCAGAGGAGCGTCTGTAGCAAAGGCGTAGCGACGTCACACACCACGTGATTGCACGCGCTCCGCCCTCCACTCTTTGGCTGCGCGCGCCCGCACAGCCACGACTTGCTCGAGATCGGCAAGTCGTCATAGGTATGGATCTATCGCAGGCATCAACCTCGACTGCGATACCTCAAACAACAAGTAATACGCAATCGAATGCGAGCATTGCACGCGTCGTTGAAGATGTCGCGCCGGTTGAAGACAAGGCAGGCGGCGAAGAGCCCGTGATTCCGAGCGCAAGCGGGCGAAGCGGGCCGCGGACATAAACATCATTAGAGTGCGAATTTGCTCTCACATATACGCGTAAACTCGCAACAATTTTCCGAGAGGCTCCAATGGTTCCTGGGAATCGCAATGGGATCACCCGGGGGAGTTTACGTTAACTGACTGGTGAATGCCAACGGATTTTAACTTTACTCCCCCTCATAGAATCACCCCGTGCATTCGCACTTAACCATGCTCACCCTCGGGGAAATGCTTGGGAGTTTTTGTTCTATTTTAGGACGTCACCAGGGACGTCATGGAAAAACTTTTCTGGTAGTCATTTATTTCTAGTTGAACGTCCAGCAACCGCAAGTGGTAAAAGCGATGCTGCGACTGCCGAGAGGAAATACATGGGGGTTGGGAAATACATGGAGTTTACACCCCCTACATGGGAAATACATGGGAAATATATGGAGTTTCCACCCCTACGTAAGCTTTGACAGCAAGGTATTTGTGCAGTTTGGCCACCATATTAAAAAAACTGGCTCAAATCATCGGTGCTGAAGGCTCAGCGAGCCACATTATCGGAATCTCGAAGAATATAATTGAACCATTTGTTATATTTCATCTTTCATATATATACTGCCACTTGAGGTGGCCGTATCTGCTGGCAAACTATGCGGTATTATGATATGCCTTTGCATTTAGAGAATACCGGTAAGACTTGAAGCCTCTAATATCTTTCTCATTTTTTTTGGTAGTAAAAACACTATTACGTAGCTGGGTGCTGCATTTTACCGGATAAGCCTTTCGCAAGCATCAGCCCTTCTTTGACGTTCAGAGAATAGGCTCACGATGTGTTTTCGCACCGTTGTCTGGCTAAGGAAGAGCAATGTGACATATCAGCGAGGGAGGAGCTACAACGGTGCACCGCATTGTCCTCTTTCAGCTTTCGGCGTTGCCTGCACCTGCCACGAGGCGCACCGATCTTCTTGCTTGAAATATCGCGGTTTTTACGTTAGAAGCTCGGATATCAACTGCATTGTGGCCAGGCGTGGTTGTAGCAGTATTTAAAACATCCTAATTTCTCCGGTATTCAAGCCTAATGAACAGGAGCTGGCAACTGAATTATGCACAAAACAGCGGTCAAGGAACCAACTGTGCAGCATTACGACATTCGATCAAATGCTTGAACCTTCAGTGAATAACGATGCGAAAAAAAAATAAGAAATAGTGTGAGGTTCCTAAAGCACAACCACGAAGTGCACGTGGGTACTTGAACTGTATATGTTATACAAAGTTCCAGAGCCCACCAATACGGCGTCTCGTAATCATAAGGTGATTTTAGGACATTAAAACACACTTATGAATCAAGTCATCTATTTATGGTATACCTGAGCCTAGCGAAGTTTATATATGTTCATGTGATACAAAAACAAATAAAGTGTTTTGTGATACATTAGTGTATTTTAAACCTAAATGTTAGGCCAAGATTCTTAGTTTCTTGATTATCACCACATCACTAGGTTTATCTGTGCAGGATCTTTACAGCAAAGTCATTTGTCAGGAGCAAACTGTTGCCACAAAGCATATGAAGCCATACGAAAATCCAGCTATGAATACGCAATTGTTGATCATGCTCGCCGTGTTGATTGACCTTCCAACGTGTTCTTAGCAAATGTTAGAGAGAACTGTTTCACATGTGTCGCAGAAAGAAATACCACTTTTTATCACACGTAAGCCTGTGCATGACTTCATTATGTTACAAAGTATTTTGTAATAATACTATCCACTTCTTGCGTTAAGCAAACAACCACCGGAAGAAAGCTACATGACACTATGATAACCTGACATCCTCCTGAAGCACCATTCTACGCGCAGAGCATTAAAAAAATGGGAAGATCACATTGTTTGTACGTGACTATTGCAACACAACTGAACTGATTCACCACCTTTCCTCCAGTCCGAGTACCACTGATTCCGCTTAAGCCACGCCCATATATGCAGTATTACTCGCTATTATGTTCCCTATAGCAGCGCGCTCTATGGCTGCCACTATAAACAGACCTTAAGTAAAACTTTCGAATAGCCTGACAGAGCCAGCTGCATAAATCATAGTTATTTTTGAAACACAAGCTTTCATAGAACCCCGCAATGTTTATTACGACCTACACAGCCATGGTCAAAATTGATGTTTTTGATGTTTCTCGGCGTTTCTTGGTGCCATGCTCTTTCTCACACACACACACACACACACACACACACACACACACACACACACACACACACACACACACACACACACACACACACACACACACACACACACACACACACACATACACACACACACACACACACACACACACACACACACACGCACACACGCACACACGCACACACACACACACACACACACACACACACACACACACACACAAAGAACACACGATCTCAAATGCAGGCTTTATATATCTATACTGGTGTACTCTCTTTCATGAACTCTATGCTCGGGATTATGACGCTCTGACGTGCGGCATGTAGCCATGCCAAAAAGCACGGCAGTTTCACGCAAACATGGCGTGGGAGAACAACACAAGAGTGAAAGCACTATAGTGTTCGCGAGAAGAAAGCGCTGACTGTAGATCAGAAGTGGCAGGCCTCTACACTTCTTCAAACAAGCTTTAATTTCTTTTTTTTGCAATCTTGAGCAGCCGACTCTCACCGTGAAGTTGATTGTATTAGGTTCGCTTCACAAGCGCCGAAAACTGTGGTGCCCACCACGCGTGACTAATTGATGCATGCATACATTGAGCTCACGCACTCTCTCTGAAAGCCTCGCGAGGCCCTGTTCAAGGAAATTTCTTCTCCTGCCCAGTTCCGGAAGTTAAGCAATTTGATACGCTTCTTGAGTTTCCAGCTAGCGGCGGAAGGCAGGCTCTTTTGCCACTCGGCCAAATGCTTCATGAGGCAGGCCCTTAAGTCTCGCAACTGTAGCTATGTTTATCATGGCTCAGTTCTTCACTGATAATATGATTTTAGGCGACTGCGTTTTGCTTCCGCAACGCATCGGTTACGAAGTTCGGGGTGCATGGCCATCTAGATGAATTCAATTCCAGCATAACTGTTATCCCGAGTTTCTGCTGACACAGCCTTCTTCACTTTTACTTCATGTGCTCACTACGCACTTGTACTTAACTTGGTTTATGCTACATAAAAAGAAACAAATATCCTTCAGAGCACATCTAAAAACTACTGAAGACGGTGATTTCAGGGACCCTGCAACACTTTTTGAGCATGGACAAAAAACGCTGCTGATCAGTAGTAGAGGTCAATGAGGGTGGCGATTTGGGCTTGTTGGTATGGTTGCATGATGATGGATGGTAGCGCAGACAACGAACACGGACAAGAGAAGGCACATAGACACATATGCTTTGTGGTTGTTTGCCTTCTCTTGTCCGTGTTCGTTGTCTGCGCTACCATCCATCATCAGTAGTAGAGGCTCCCGAAAACACGCGAGCCAAATAATATAGCCCAGCACGTGGCCTGTAATTTGAATAAATTAACAAAATCACCTTAAAAGTGTTTTATACTATCTCTAAAAATCCCGTTATATGCCCAAAAATAACACGTCAATGACCGATATATCACATAGCTTCTCGCTCATTACAGAGATTGCCGCGGGTGGCCATACTTGTCCACGCGTGCGCGCGCGATGACACTGAAAAAAGCAGCGCATTCGAAGACAAAAAATAAAAATTGCTCAAGGTCGCGAAGCGCACGTGACGTTTTCTATCACTCTGGCATCCCTCCCTGCTTAGCTTCCAGCGCTTTCGTCGGGATTATAGAAGAGAGAATGAAATTGCAGCATGCGACAAGCCTTTGCAACTCCACTCGCACTGGACATATTCTTACAATTTTTGCGGTGGTCAATTTGTGAGGCAATAAGCTCTTCCTGTGAATTCATTCCATGTTTACTTGAAAAAGTGTTTCGGGGCCCATTTAACTCTTTCTGTACTGTCCTAAGTTGCCAGTTATTTGTTTCAAAGAAACTTTTATGCACAATTTATATGTTCTGTAAGATTTGGCACTTATAACTATGAGTCTTAGTAGAATCAGCAAAATTGAGTATAATTTGTATATTTTAAATGGGAAGCATTTTATGGTCGAGTGAAATCCGGTGTGCGGCGTGACCATTTTCCCTGCACACGCAAGTCTCCTCTCCCTTCCTTGTCTCGCAACACCAATGCAGGCATCGTCTGCTAGCCTACAATCGCTTCTGCTTTCTCTCATTTAGGCATCCCTCCCAGCGATGTTTAGACCGCCATTGTGCATGCGTGGCCCCTCCTCCTCTTTTGCCTCACAACAGTCACAAAGGCTGCGTCGGCTAGCGAGTTTATTGACGGAAAAAAATGACTGCTCACGTTGCGCAACTGTTCACTGTCACCTCGTACATATAAGCAATGGATCTTGCAAATCAACACAGTGTCAGCGGGAGATTGCGCTAGTGCTTTTTTGAACAATGCTTACTTTCTTTCTCGGGTAGTTGTGCGAGTGCGTGTGTTAGTGTTTGCGAGAGTCAAGGTTGCGCAAAATTATTACAATACGACGAATAATCAACTAGCCCAACAACTTTTATTGAACAATAAAGACCCACAGCGTGTGTGTCAATTGACTAATAACAAACTTCGGATCTCTGTGTCTAATCGGAGCCTTCTTTTCCTCATAACCCATTATCAACGATTGCAGTGTCTCAGTAGGAAACATTAGTTCATCACTGAGTGCTTGACACTCCCCAGTTTTATATCCTGCGCAATGCCGCAGTTAGCGCCAGCGTCCATTCCTTTGCTGTTAGTGTTAGCGCCTGGTGCTTCACATCTCCAGATGATTTCATTTAGCGGGAGATGGTATTATTTTCAATTATTGGGAGCATTGCAAAGGCATAATAACAACGCAATTTTTATTGAAGTGAGGCCATGCCAGTTGTATTTGTATGTGTGTGCAATTTTTCTGTACATGTTAGTGTTTTAACGTGACAGTGTTAGAGATTGTGTCGCAGAAATTCTGCCCTTAGCGTTGGCACCGGTGGTTGTGATCGAAAAATTGTCCGTGAACGAAAACTCGAGATCAAAGCAAATAGAATAAAGAATAAAAATTTTGGTTACACTGAGGACGAAACCCGGGTCGTTCGCGTGGCAAACAGGCGTCGTTCCACAAAGCTACGATATTACTTGCAGCTGATTCGAGAAAAAAACAATACATAAAGGTCCTCTGGTGGAAGCAGAGCCCTTAACGCATTTTGTTTGACAGGTGTCACGACGGGAAAGAGCTCATTCGGCGATTTGTAGGCACATTTGGGAGGCCAACAAACTACGTCAAAAAAGACTGGGATAGTGCAGCCATCACCACTATGAAACACACAGGAACTTTCAAACAGCTCTAAAAAATGGACAACTATGTCCATCTAGCGGAACCAATTGCATGCCTTTCTAGAGGCGTTGTTCAAGGAAACAGCAGACGCTAGATAATTTGCTGTCATCTGTGAGGCATTGTGAGACCCTTTATGCCTCTCATGGCGAGCGCGTGGCGTGTATCTTAGGGGCCATGCGAGTCTTCCATTAGATCAAAAACCTGTAAATACCATTCGTGCACGCGCGTACGTGCGCGCGCGCGCGCGTGTGTGTGTGTGTGTGTGCGTGTGTGTGCGCCATCTTCGAGACATTGCGAAAAACGTATCTCGACTACATTAGAGTGCCGTTCAAGTAGAAAGAAGTGGTGACACTGCACAGTCTTGCTCAATAATGAGTGCCTACGCGACATTCATGTAAGCAGTGTCCCTCAACGAACGAGCCATTAAGTTTCAAGAAGTTGTTACAAATGTGCTGTTGAATAGATCGAAAAACCGGTACCATTATTTTACTATAGATACATAATGCTTGCGCGGGCGTGCGTGCTTGCGCGCGTGTGTGTGTGTGTGTGGGGGGGGGTGTATGTCTGCGTGCAACAAAACATAGTAATGAGTATGCACTTAGCGGTTTAGTGGCGCACTAGGGGCCTGATTTCGCAACCGCATTACACTCCTAAAGGCCAAGCTTATGGTCCCCCATTTTTTTCTTCTCTTTTTCTTCATGGTTGAGTGAAGGTCTAGTTGATTTGTGTGTTCGATGGTGCACAAGACATGCTCGCAGCATTGAAACACCAAGAAAATTCAAGGCATAAAAGGCGCGAATATGAAGCTCATCAGCCACATAGACATGCACAGGATCATTGCAATGCGAAAATTTTGAACATACAAGCACAGAGATACACAGCTAGAGCCCTCTGAAATAAAAAAACAATCCTGAACTCCGCAATAAAAAATACAGCATTTTCTTGTTTGTAATGAACTAAATTTAGGCTCGCCTGTTACAATGCGAGATATCAGCGTATGTGATCGTCCAAAGGTCAGAAGTACTGAATAACAAACTTCGTAGAAATTCAGGTGCTGCTAGTGAACATGTTACCAGGCGATCGGCAAGCGAAATGGGAATCATAGCGATGAAGACGTGCTTTTTATTTTCTCTCACCTGATGGACCCGTAAATTTTTTTGAATACGGTATTTTGTACGACTTCTTTTTATTGTGCCTTTCTGTGCTCTTGTTTGAGCATTTTGTGCTAATAATTTCATGAGTTTGCATTGACTAGACGTTTGAATTTGCATGCGAAAGTTTGTGTGCAGCTTGTATAAACGCGTTTTTTGTAATAATAAATGAACGCTGCCTGCTCAAAATTTACAGGCTGCCCTTTGGAAATCATTATAAAAGAGTTTAAAACTTTCCAGCTTACACCAATGTAAATATCTCGGGACGCAGCTGTGTCCGTCTCTTCCCCATCGTCACTGGTTCTCCCATACTAGCTGAAGAGTTGTTTTTTCTGATTGCACAACATTTATTTGCGTTCGCCAAAGCAACTTTTCTATAACATAATTCAAATTGTTTTTTTGGGCCATATCGCTCGACATTTCGTGCGTCGACATTTTTCCTGCATAGAAGCATCTTATGTGTCATGTGTTCATTCTTCAAACTGACTTGGCGCTTTCCTATGCAAGTTGATGAGAACCGCAGCCGAACGTTGTGTACTCCCATCTGAACCCTCACGCACGGTCTCTTTTCATGCGTCAGAAACGATGCAGGGACTCGGGTCTTCCAACCGCTCCCGCGTCGCTATTTTTCCCCGCAAATGTTACGTATATATACAGCGCAGTATACGCTATAGGGGTGAACAGTAATGAAAGTGCTGTCGATGGCTGAGTGCTTATGCGGGTTCTGCACCCGTATATTCCGGAAGGTATTGTAGATCGCATCCTCATTTTCCGCTGCACGGTGAATAATACCGCTTCGGTGGGTCCGAGTCATACCGATGCATGCAGGCTGCATCGTTCGCCGTCAGCGGATAAATGCATTCGTCGGTGTGCGTCGATGAATCGTACCGTCAGTGGGCGCTGCAGCAGCACGATATTGTGCTGACTGGACATAATCACGGCTGCCGCCAGGGGTTAGGGTGAAGGCTAGGCCTTAATCCCCCACCCCCCCTGAAATTCAGATGATGTGGAGCACTTTGACGAGAATGAATAATGAGAATAGGGTTTTCAAATAATGTACCAACAGCCCCCTCTACCCCCCCCCCCGGAAAAAGTGCTTAGCTTCTGTCCTGCACAAAACACTTCTGAACTGTTCGAGAAAACACCAGATCGACAACATGCCGCGTCCTAGTTCTATCTATCTATCTATCTATCTATCTATCTATCTATCTATCTATCTATCTATCTATCTATCTATCTATCTATCTATCTATCTATCTATCTATCTATCTATCTATCTATATCTATCTATCTATCTATCTATCTATCTATCTATCTATCTATCTATCTATCTATCTATCTATCTATCTCTCTATCTATCTCTCTATCTATATCTATCTATCTATCTATCTATCTATCTATCTATCTATCTATCTATCTGTCTGTCTGTCTGTCTGTCTGTCTGTCTGTCTGTCTGTCTGTCTGTCTGTCTGTCTGTCTGTCTGTCTGTCTGTCTGTCTGTCTATCTATCTATCTATCTCTATCTATCTATCTATCTATCTATCATCTATCTATCTATCTATGTATCTATCTATCTATCTATCAGAAGCAGCATGGCGACACAAATTTCCACCCTAGCCCAGTCAAAGAAAAGCACCATGTGGTTAGCCTACAGAAGAACATGCACCCTGATTTAAATCAGGATCGAAGAGATGGTGGAGTTAGGTCTTTGCTACAAGCCTTTGTTAGGGACCAAAGAAGTGCTAATGGTAGACGCGGCAGTATATCCGGATGTGGTGCCTTGCAGCGGCAGTCTTCAAATCTGAAAAACATTTGGTGACTGATGTAGTGTAAGCAATGAAGGCTCTGCGGTAGCAGAAAAAAAGGCGATAATTCTAGTCATAGTTTGCCCCTATAACTGATATATACTAAGTAATTCACAGAAAGTGGTCAGAAATTGTGCAGCAGGCAGAATTTCAGTGGAGGTGGTGGATATCCTTAACGCCGACGCAAACTCTAAAACCTCGAGCTATAGGGAAGAACAACATGTTATATGGTTCCCGGCTCACACGTCGTGGTTAACTAGTGCCCAACCTTATAGGGTGGTCTATCGCGTAGCGCGACGATTCTAGTTCCGCGCCCACGTAGAAATGTCGTCATAGGCAATAGCTTTTTGTGGAGACTGGACAAAGAGAAAGAGAACCACTTTTTTACAAATTGTAGGCGTATTCATTCATCGCCAAGTCCTAAACTTGACATATCAAAGCAGTAGATTGGAAGCAAGTACAAATTCAGACCTTCCCTAACCCAATTGATTTTAGTAGGATATGTCCAGACGTTTGTCCAGATAATACCTGCAAACTGTGCGGCTGTACTCATGCATCACATAGGTGCGCTCTCTGGGAATGTGCCATTTTAGCAAAAGAAAATGTGGTTTCCCCGAATGAAGATGCGGTGTGGTGCACGGCCGCGCTGCTCAGCTCTAACCTCCAGGACAAACTGTGGGTAATTCAGCAAGCGCTTGAGGCTGCAAGGTGACATGATCTCCGGTCTTCTGGGAGTTGACCCAGGTCAAGGCCGCCAATTCACTTAGGCTACTAATAAAGTTGTGACCTTCACTGATTCGTCATCCTCGCCAGCCACAGCATAAACAAATTTCTCAAATTTCTTGCAGTTGTGTAGCCAGTACTACGTTACTTCGAAGAATGATGGAGGTTGACATAGCGAAGCCCCCCCCCCCCCCCACCACACACACAATAATTAAGATAATTTATGATGCAGTGGGTATTCTGCAATTGTGCTTGTAGCAGTTTCTAAAAAGTGTTTAGAAATGGCTCTGAAAGACCGCTCTTTCAGCTTTCGATGTGACTGCTGTGCAATTAAAATCGCAAGCAAAGATTTAAGGTTGCATAAGATTTACTTATGCGTAATTCATGTATCAAGTAAACCAGTAAATTTTGACAAAATAGTGATTCAGAGTACAGGCTTCTAAAACTGAGCAGTGGAAGGCTCATCTCGCCAGCTTGCACCCGGAAACACAATTTGCGCTTTTTGTTCAGATCCACCGGGTGGCAAACGCCAGTGGTTTCTGGACCTCGGGCAACATCTCATTTGTTTTTAATTTATTTCACTCTTCACTGAACCAGATTTTTTTTGCTTGCTGCGCTTAAGTTGATCAAAATTTCCTGAGCCCTACTACTCAGCTTACATTGATCACTAACCATGTAGTTATTTCTATTCGAAGATGGCGCAATATTTTCTTTCAGTGGTGCATGAGTGTTTTGTGCAGATTTAAAATTTGCAAGATCTAGATAGCTTTCAATTCATCAAGCATAACCAGTAAACGGAGCATCTTCACGGGCGATAACATATATAAATAAATTTTATTAGGAGCAAGCACTGAGAGAGACAAAGCAAGTTGGCGCTGATTCATTACAACCTCTGAAGCAGGAGCAGCATTTCCGAAACCGTGAGGCTTGTAATGAGCCTCTCACCACCATCTGCTAGCAAGACTTTGTCAGTTCGGAAGTCTATTACATTTACGAAACACTTGCGCCTAGAACGACTAAGATAAACTGCTCGAAGAACATTAGAGAGTGTTGCTTTTTACGTCGTTGATGTTAATATGAACAACCATATTCACTTCAGCCTGATTAAAAGTGAATGTTCGCATGTATATACGCGATGTAACAGTGTGACATCGTGGAAAACACGATTCTGATTTGCGTTTAATTGGAACATGGTACATTATCTGCACCTGACAGAGGGAGTGAATGAGAAAAAGTTAGTTTTTTTTCAACGCTTATGCTTTATTGAGAACCCTGCTATTTCTTGTGGCCCATGTGGACTAATCAGTAGAATGTATTGTTTCTTATTCAACCCTGTCTTATTCTGAACAGTAAACATCATGTATACAGTTTTCAGTATCAACTGGCTATTATCTCTTGAATAAACTACATACGTGCATTTTTCGCATTCTGACGTGTGATGAGTAGCCATGCTTGAAGGTGCAGTAATTTGGCTTCAGCGTGGCGAGAGAGAAAATGGGAGTGTGCGCGCGCCCTTTCACGCCTCAATAAAGTGGCGACTGTAGATGAGAAATTATAGCCCAGATCGGGGTGGCTCTCCCCTTCTCCAAACAAGCAGTTTCTTCGTATAGTCTAGAGCAGACGGTTCTTGGTGCAAGGTTGATTACGTTAGGTTCGCCTTGCAGGAGCCAGAAACTGCGGTGCCTGCCAAGCGTGGCTAAATCATGCATAGGTACGCTAGGCTTTCGCAGTTCCTCGAAGAGCCGTGCGAGACGTTACCTACAGAAATTTCTTCCTCTCGGGTTTTGCGCGTTAAGAAACGTGGTATTATTACGAACTTCTTGTGTGTGATCTGGTAAGCAATGCACTAGATAAGTTCGCCACTCCAGGTTTGAGAAGTGCTTGTATGCCACATGACATAACTATTTATGAGACTGGCCTCTCGGTCTTGCTACTGCTCGTTGATTTATCGTCGCATAGTACCCGGCTTTAAAAACTCTGTGACAATGAGGCCTTCCACGATACGTCATATTGGTGGATTATGCATGGTGCAGGATTATGGTAGCATATGGTGCATATTGGGTGCTGACGTATAATGCATGCTGGAAAATTATGCAGCGTGAAGAGGCTCCTTAGAATAAGAGACATCGTGTTTAGGTTCCACACATATCTCATTGCACATAAGGTATGTAGAAAGCAGTGGTACAAAAAACTAAAAATCAGCTTGAAAAAAAGAAATGTTTCATTATGAAGAAGTGAACGTGTTACATTTGGACCACTGGCTAAATACTAAAGCACTGAGCCACTTTAGCACACGCTTTGCGGTTTGTAGAATCACTAGCCATTATACTAATACACCCTTTGTCTTGAGCTTTGTCGCACACTTGTGACAGAGGCGAAGTCCATATCCTGATAAAATCAGTTCATTTCTTCCACACCAATTACAATGTTGAACGAATTTCATATTGATAAAGGTAACAGCGCAACCTTTCTTTTAGAATTGACAGCATCATTGATTGATATGTGGGGTTTAACGTCCCAAAACCACCTTATGATCATGAGAGACGGCGTAGTGGAGGGCGCCAGATATTTCGACCACCTGGGGATCTTTAACATACACCCAAGTCTGAGCACATGGGCCTACAACATTTCCACCTCCACCAGAAATGCAGCCGCTGCCGCCAGGATTTGTTCCCGTAACCTGCGGGTCAGCAGACGAGTACCTTACTCAATAGATCACGGTGGCGAGGCTTGATATCATCATTGAAGCACGTCAAGTGGACCGCAAAGCACCGGCAGTTCAACGGCTGTTACTTCCAAGTTAAAAGCCGTTTTTTGCTCTCTCCGAATTGCGACATGTGCAGAGGATTTATGTCCACTCTAACCTTATGCTATAAGCATCATGCGCGCTTTATTTTAGGTTAACTGATGCCACATCTGTGCTGTAAAATCATTTTATCTGTTGCCAGAAATCAGTATCACAAAATTTAGAAGCGTTAATCACATGCAGACAGACTTGACCGGTACACCATGCCTATTTTTTTGTTCAAATCCTTTCAAATAGACAAATGGGATAATCAGGGTGAACAGTGAAAGTGCCTCAGACAGGCTGGCTGACGTTTCGATAGGGGGACCTTTCTTCGTGGGAGCCGCCGCGTCATTCTTGGCATGGTAATTTTATGGGGGTTAGTAGTGACGTCAATTCGTAATGGTGGCGCAAGTCCCTGTTGGGAATTGCCGTCTGGAAAAAAAAACTATAAAGCCGAGGAGTACAAATCATGCTTCAAGTTACTTGGTAGCTATTCAAAATGTTCTTGGATGATAGGACAAAATGAAAAGTAAAAAAGAAAAAAAAACAGGCAAAGTAGGAGTGATGTGCTGCAAAGCAGCACTACTAACCCCCTTAGAACTAACATGCCAAGAATGACACGGCGCCTTTGACAAAGATGGGTCTTTCTATCGAAATGCCGGCCAGCCTATTTGAGGTATTTACACTGTTCACCTTGATTCGTTCCCCCTGATTCGTGAGTGGGTAGAACAGTGGCGACGCCGAAATGGTGCCTAATAGCTGCTTCTTCTTCGTGCAGCTCCTCGGATGTTTTCACGGCTTGTTCCGTGACAGCGCTGCCTCGACTTTCATGGTGCCCTTTTTGAGACACGTGGAACCTGCCAATAGAGTCCCCCTATAGCAACTGCAAATCTTCTAGCACATTTGCTGGCTGCGCAAAAGCGAATTGCTAGTGACATTGTAGATGTAAAGGGATTCATTTATTCACGCTTTGATTCACCTGAAGCGTGCGTTTCTTCACTAGAATCGTCTACGGCTGTTGCTGACTGCAGTGCAGTGTACAACAAGCCTAACTCTGAAATTGCCTTGCTTAGGCAATCAGCCTGTAAACTTGCTTCGAAATCTGACAGTCTAGAAACCGTTCGCATAGGAAAAACATCTTTTTGCATGATTTACTAGCAACACATGATGAAAATACTGACCCTTTAATGCGTACTGTTTCGTAAGTGCTAACAAAGCATCTTAAGATAACATGTCCAGATATTCAGCGCCGGATCCGTGTGCGCAGACCACGGCATGAGAGACCACCTCCTGTCATAATGAAAATTTTGGACTTCAGAGAAAAAAATACGCTTTAATAAAAACGTCACGAAACTTAAAGGTTCTAATTTTATATCACTGAGGACTTATCACAAGATGTGCGCGCATTGCGTAACAAACTGCGGGACGTGACGACAAGTTTTCGTGACAAGGGTGCACGAGTTAAACCACACTATATGCTTATAGTTACGGTGTACGCTACATGTAACTCACTGATAGACTCGCTGAAGCGCATAGCCAATAATGTTACTGAAAAAACCTTCTACGGCTGAAACAAGTTCCCGCTGACTGCCGCCGTGTATAGCAGCATAAGTTTTTCTGTTTGAATTCAAGAAGCATTGTGAACAAGTTTGTACCTTTACTCGCTCTCGTATTGTCATATTCATCCCATTAATAGAAATAACAAAAACCTGGTTACACAGCAACGTGTACGATTCTGAATTTACACCACCCGGCTATGTAGCAACCCGGAATGACCGATCTTGTGGTAAAGGTGGTAGCATCGCTCTTCTTCGTTCGAATATAAAATTTTCTGTGTTCTCTGCCACGCCTAATGTCCAGATTACTTGCTGCAAGCTACGTTTAAAAGAAATATATCTATGATTGTTTGTCTGTGTTATAGAGTTTCTGGTTCTTCATTAGATATTTTAGAAAAACGTAGGGTCTTCACGCACAAACAAGACTTTGGAACCTCAGAGATTGTGTTCATGAGAGATTTCAATGTTCCGGGTGTTGATTAGTGAACTCTAAGTTGCACCGGTCATGATCTGGTCATTTGTAGGGAACTTTTATCTCTTTCATTCTCTCGTGATCTTACTCAAATGGTACAAACTGCTACCCGAAACACATCTGTCCTTGATCTGGTCTTCTTAAGTGCTCATCTAGTTGAAACTGTCTTTCAGTGCGATTTAGTTGATGGCATTTCCGGCGACAAAGCTGCGTTCGTTTCGATTCCCTTTTCATTGAGTAAAGAGCAGCCCAATGCAACTCGTTTTCTTGATTTTTCGTGTGCTGATGACGCGTCCAAAACAGACACTCTTGCATATGGATTTAATTTTTTTCAAGACCTTGGAGTTCGCGAAAACATTGATGAATTGGTTGGAGAATTGGAGCTTTAGTTATTATATGGATTATTAACGTTGTTTCCCTAAAGACTGAAAAAAGGTACACCGAGGTCCCTTGGACGAATCGCACTCTACTGCATACGTTACGTCGCGTTCGTCGTCTGCACCGCCCAAAAATACGAGAGATCCTGACAGTATTTTTCGCTTTTATAGTGCATTGCTGCAACTACGTACTTAACCGCAAAAAGCAAAACGATTTTTATCTTCAAGTTGGACTTGCAGGATTAGTTCAATCCAACCCACGCGAATTTCGGATTTATAAATTACCAACCAAAACTGATACCATATCATTTATACTGGTTGGTAATGTTATTTCAGACCCACTTCGAATAGCTAACGCCTTCAATCTCTACTTCAAGTCCATGTTCACGCATGACAACTGTTTTCTGGCGGTATTCAGAAGCCCTAATCCTGAGGTCACTATTGACGATGTATTGATTAACAAGATCGGAACCCTCAACATTATACTCAAGTTAAACTCAGAAAAGTACACTGGTATTGACAACATTCCAAACAGGTTTCTGGTGCAATACTCAATCTGGCGTGCACGTTATTAGTCGATCATTTTTCGAAAATCAATATTTTCAAGCACTGTTCCCCAGTCCTAAAAACTAGCCAAAGTCTTGTCCATGCATAAGTGTAGCAACAAACAGTTCCCGTTCAACTAAAGACCAATATAACTTACTTTGATTTCTGGTAAACTGCGTGAGTATATCATTCACAATCATATAACGGAATATCTTGAGTTGAACAACCTGCTCTCGAATATTCAAAATGGCTTTTGTTGTGGTTTCAGCACACTGACACAACTGGCCAAATTCGCACATGACATTTTGAGCAACCTTAACATTGGCAATCAGACTAGTTCATTAACTTTTCCAACGCTTTCTACACCATTACACTCAATAAGCTCATAAGTAAAATTTACGCTATTTACAATCCATGATTAACCAACCGGATAGCTAGCTTTCTTAAGTCTCGATCTCAATATGTGTCATTTGACTCCACTTCGTCCTCAATCGTCGATGTAACTTCGGGTGTTGCGCAGGGATCCGTTCTGGGATATTTAATATTTTGATTATTTACAAATGACCTCCCGAACTTTATGAAGTCAAAAGTCCACATTTATGCCAACGACTGCGTCTTATATCAAATATTGTGTTCTCCTAACGATCATACCATACTTTACGTTTCCTTCATCAGCTTTTGCACCTGGTGTAGGCATTGGCAGATGCGCATTAGGTTCAAAAACATTAGCGGTATCGTTTGCTAACAGCCACTCGTCGTTGCCGCATGCATGCATTTCCGAGAACGCTATTATTCACTTGGCACAAGACCTTACAAATACCTTGAGATTATCTTATCACACAATTTGCCTAGGTCGCAGCATATTAAATACATCACATACAATGCACTGAAAAAATTAGCCTACTTCCGTTATACGGCACCTAAATCTTCGAAACGCACTTAGTTACTGCTGTATAAAACATTTTTACGCACGCCCTATACTGGAGCATGCTTCGCGTGTCGGAAGCCCGTATAAAACATTTGATGACAACGGAGCTGAATCTGTATAAAGAAAGGCGGTTCGCTTTGTTTGCCATTGCTACAATTACAACTTTTCATCTTCATTAGCAATTAAATCCTTGAAATCCATCTCCTATACACCAGATAGGATACCAATTCCTTGAAGCTATTGCTTTCATTTCTTCACTCATCTTGTCGACTACCTTCAGATTATTACATCTCATGTGCTAATACTTTTAGGGGCGAAGCTCCTTATGGCGTGGTTTGTGCGTCCCTCGTAGCACGTAACCACCAGTGGCACATACCCGAAATAGTGGTCCTTACAATGTCTGCTGGATGGGGGCACTTGTATATGATGAATATATGATGAAAAAATGTGAGATGGCTGTGCTTGGAGTTTTCTCTAGACATATGGACGGACGAACGAACTGACACATGCACGAATGAACAGACAGATGGGCGCACGGACGGATGGACAGACAGAGGGATGGCCGCACAAAGAGAAGGACGGACAGACAGATGAATGAACAAACGGACGGATGCACCAAGGATAACACAGATAGGCGGACGCAAGAACGAATGAACAGACAGACTGACGAACGCTGCGCCCCACCAATCATCATTCACTCCGTGGATATGCTGTGATTTTTTTCACCTAGACGTTACCACAGTCTCATCACAGTCTTTCTTTACGCATGCGAACATATTCAAGAGTAGCTATTTTCCTAAATTTATTGAAAAGTGGATCGAATTCCCCGCCAGTATTCGTGAATTATCATTGTCGGATCTTGTATACGCACTGTTATAAGTAATCATTGTTTACTTTTCTTTGCTATGATTGTTCAGCCTTGCAATCAGTGTATTTTGCTTATGTAAAAGTTCGCCACTCCTGCAATAGCTGAGCACAGAACTGCAGTAATTGTAAATAAATAATAAAGAAAACTAAAATATATGCCACTACATGATTCCATCTCTCGGCGTCCATTTTGATCGTAGAATAGAATGGTGTAAGTTTTATTGGTGCGGTTTTTTATCCATTTTTATCCACCCATGCAGAAGGTAAAGCTTTGTACATTGTCACCAATCTCAAACAATAGCCGCTGGGGAGTAATGAACAAATCCAGATTGTTAAATTCACCAATTTTATTCACGCACAAATAATAAAAAATGCACGTTGTGCTATGCCCATAGCCACTGCAAATAAAACAGAAAGCAAGTAAAATGAGAAGCCATAGTACGAAGTGTTATTTGCTCTCCCAACTCTTGGTTCTCGGTGCTGACACGTGGTGAAGGGAGACGATGTGAAGTCACCTGTATGCAAGGTCATCGGCGTCTGGGTAGATGGGTCGAGCTCGGTTCATTGCAAGACACGTGTTGCGTTATGGCTGAGGCTGGAAGGCTCGAGGTTTCGTGTCATGGGCGTCGCAGGTCCTTGAGATCGCCAAAGTCTCATGGAAAGAGGCACTGGCTTGGTAGAGGCCTACGTAGTGGAGCCGTACGTCGCTGCGCTCGGAACAAAGGCCAGGTTCAGGTCCACGTCCTGGTCCAAGGAGATGTCCTCCAACATGTGGTGGCTACAGCGCCATGCCGTAGAACGTGGGAGCTCGAGCACCCGGAATACAAGCCGGCGACGCTCGTACTCAGCTCACGCGCCCACGCTCGAACATCGAGGGCCACTATGCCAACGTCCCTGTTATATTTCACTGTTATATCTTTTGCCTCGCCTTTCTCTTTTTCAAGTGTCATGATTGCGCACCATGCCCTGCTTGTTGTCTTCCTCTTTTGTGTTATGTTTCTTATCACGTCATATATGTGACACACATTTCTTCTTGGCACAAATATTCACTGTTAGATGGAATAAGTCAGCACGCGAAAAATGCCACAGTTGCAATTTTAGTGTGGTGATCTTAAGTGACATATGTTTTCAGGTCTGTTCGTAAGTGAATAAGAAAGCATGATATAATGCGAGATTATTGGCACTGGCTTCTCTGCACTCTAAACATACCTTACTGCACCTTATACAGGTAAGCTTTGCAACTGACACTTATTTCACATCTTCCCAAGTGGTTTTCCATCATGCCACTATCATTCGCTTTGCCTCTATCATGCCACTTTCAACCAGCTCGCTCACCGAGTTATACACCAGAACATCTTGCATCTTCACCACCAGTCATCATTTCCCTTTCACCATCATTAGCTCGTCAGCACCACAACCTACATAATTTCCACTGACACCATTATCAGGCATTCCGCTATTCCACAGCTCTAGCCTATTGTTGTTCTGTCTTCTATGTTCAGTATTGTTTCCTGATCCACCAAATTTCAGCATTCAAAAACGGTGACTAAAATTCAACTGAAGACACGTGGGACAACGACATGAACGAAGACGAGTGGTGACTCCAGTATAAGCCTAATTCTAAAGAGTAAGCGATTCATCAAAACGACCGCGTGCGATAAAAACCTCAGCGTGTTATAAAAAACACTTCCTTGCAAAAGGCCCGGCTATCATAAGCAAGCGTTCTAAACCAACACATGAGCCGCCAGGGAAAGAACAAGAGTGCATGTGCGGTATTGAAAGCTTCCCGTCAGGTATTGAAAGCTTCAACAGAGCCCTCTCCAGACATTTCTGCAGCTTGCCTGATCCGTCTGTATTGTTTGGCAAGCGCACTCGTCGGAACACAGCTACATTGTGCAGTACATACCAAGAAAACCACCTACTTCTGTGCTTTATTTAAGGTCGAAGCATCTTAGACCGTAGGTCTTTCCCTCTTCAGTATGTAGTATAGAGCCACCTCTACTTCATGACTTGCTCAATTGATGGCACTGTGTGTGTAGAAGTTATTAACGAAGATGAGGATCACGCCTTACTGGGCTGTTGCACTGGAGTACAAAAGCTGACATCAAGCTGCCGGTCCTGCATTTTTGGATGGTCACGCCTGTTAACAAATGTCCAGAGGGGCTTGTGGTGACGTCCAGGAAGTCTTCAGTAAAAAGGTCTTTTTGTCTTGGGAGTGTTAGAACAAGATGATATTAGTGCTTTTCACAGCGTCTCCGTGGAGTGAATGTTGAGGGGACGAAGCGTGCGTGCCTCCATCCAATGTGTCCAATCATTCATGCGTCGGTCCGTTCACCCGCCGTGCACCCATTAGTACGTGCTTCAACCCATCAGTCTGTCAGTCCATGCTCTGTCCATCCAAGAGCCGTCCATGCGTCTGTAATTCTGTTCGTCCGTGTTTCCGTTCATGTATGCGTCCATCCATGCATGCTTCCATCCGTGACGTGCATCCTTCAGTCCAATCCTCTGTCCGTTCGTCCGTCTCTGCGTCCATGATTCTCTCCGTCAATCTGTGCTTCTGTCCGACCATCCGTATGTGCCCTCCGTCTGTCCTGTCTGTTCGCTCTTGCTCCAGTTCGTTCGTTTTTCTGTCTGTGCGGGCTGCTCTCCATGCCTCTGTTCGTCCATCTATCCACACACATGGACGGACGGATGAACGTACGCTTTGCCGTACTCATCATAATTGACTCTGTAGATGTGCTATCATTTTTTGTGCTAACGTCCATCCATAATTCTGTCCACTCGTGTGTTCATCTGTGCATCTGTCTGTGCGTCCGTACATCCGTTCCAGCGTCTGTCCGTGCGTCCATTTGTCTGTTCGTTTATCAAACAGGCAGACCGATAGACGACGGGTGGACGCGGCCAGCGGAAGATTCATGGTTCACCGATAAACTCTCCGACGCTTCGCCCCACTCCTCATCATTTACTCCGTGAATATGCTGCGAGGTGGTTACTATATACACGCATACACACAGATGACGACGGACCCAAGCCTTCAGGAGAATAACCCCTAATACATATACTTTAGGTGGCCTTTTCGTGTGCTGCATTTCTATTGCGCTCAGTAATTCCTGTTAGACGAAAGAAGGTGAAGATAAGAGCGTGTATACATGATCAAGCACTCATCAGAGATTTGGAGGGAGACGTGGAAGTTACTTTCGCTAACTTCGTAGACAATAGTCGATGCCACTCGTGGAGTGGTGTGCACTCGCAGACCAAACACATATATCCTAAGGGCGAAAACATCCAAGGACGAATCATGTTCGTGGAAGAAACCATGGTGCTGTATTTATACAGGTCTAGTGGTGGAGATGGTATGATCTGGCGTTAGTTAGCCTTTCGTGACTCTGCACACGAATAAATTTAGACTCAACGACGCCTTTGAAAGACCGACAATATGCAACTATTTTCCTTTCTTGTTTGTTTATCACCTAACACACCTGCACATGAGTCGCAATTGTAAATGTGTGTTTCAGTACCATTTTGTGAAATGTACTGTTGTAGGAAGCCCTTGTATCTCGTGTGTCTTTCTCGTGTGCTGTGTTTTTTCTTCAACCAACTTGTTCTCATCAATACCCATCAACTAGTTCTCCCTCTTATTTAGTGTATCGTTTGCTTACTCAATGCCATGACATTTAGTATTCACACACTCAATGTCGTAACCGCAAATAGCAAGCTTCTAAGTAAAGAAAAAAGTTCCGCCCATAACTGTCTCTCCTTAAGAGGAAACCTCAACAGGTTGCCACAGGAATGGGTTATGGAAGTAAAAAGTATAAGATGGAAATGCTTAGAGCAGAAAAAATAAGAAGAGAAAGAACGTATTTGACTCGCCTTCTTCGCACGTGCACGAACCAACGCAACGCGCATCCGACCAAGAAGGCCGCTGCGAAAACCGAGGCTTCAGGGATGTCTACGTTTCAACATAGGCAAAAAGAAACAGCTCGAAGTTAAACAAACTCACACGGTAAGTCCGGTTGGCCTCGATGATAGCGCCACTTCGGACAACTAGCCCGAAAGTAGCATGGCATCGTGTGCAAGCAAAATCGCAGCACATAATCCGTGCACCGATGAAATATTTGGCAAGATTGTGAGGACCGCAAACACTGCCGTCCCGAGTGTGGCTATCACTGTGTTCTGGATGACGCCAGAGGTGGGCCGATCCGAAAAAGAGCGCGATACTTTCGTTGAGCTCGTGGAAACGTTGAACTCACTCGATGCAGGCATCAGGAAATCTTCCCAAGATAGGTCTGCTGGCCCCAGCGATGGCATGCCAAAACGAGTGGCCCACCAAGAGCGCCGCACACTCCTACTTGTCAGTGGTATTCACAAGGGTCCTGACTTGTTTTATAGCTTCTCGGTGGGTCACGGTGCTGTCAAAAAAGGCCATGATGACTGCGGCCTTACGCTGGCGCTGCAGTAAGGGCAGCGTGGGCTGGTCGCAAAATGCTTTCCCTTGCAGTTGATTCAGCGTTGTAATTCAACTGCACAAGGTCCGAGGGCGTATTTGACTCCACGGCGCAGGCACCTTAGAGTCGCGAGCATGTGGTAGTTCCGTGCATATAGCGGCCGTAACAGGAACACCGTAGGAGCGGCTGCTGGCATGGACGAAAGGGGTGTCTTTGCATGTACGGACGGATATCATGAGGATCGTGGTCTCCGCAAAGGGGAGGGTGAAACATTTGCATCTGCACACACCAGATACAAGAGGCACTAATGAGGCAATGTCGATGGTAGTTCCTCGAAGAGAATGAACGGGTCCACTATGAAGATCATGCCGATGCATGTAGTGATGCTCAGTTGTTTCTATCGCACTTTGATATTGCTCTATTCGTCAATAGGCGTAATGTAGCCGACATTAGAAGGTATACATGAAGAGAATTGAGCAGGCTGTAAAAATTGGTACGAGCCTAAAAGGAGTGAAGGCATACTTGTGCATACGCAAAAATCAGATGTATGCATTTAGGAACAAAAACGGCAATGTCATAACCAATTTGGATATAATACTTGAGGTGACGGCGCAGTTGCACAGAGCTGTACAGAAGCCGAAACAAACACCATGATATCGTGCGAAACAACAATAGTCTAGAGAAATAAGACATCCTACCAGTAACGACAGGGGAGATAAGGATAACCCTAAAAGGAATGCAAAGAAGCAAAAGCTATGGGAGGAGAAGGTAACAATAGTCCTCCTGAAAGATGGCGGAAAAATGGTGTTAGAAAAACTGGCTAGCTTATATACAAAGTGTTACTTGACGGAAAAAGTACCAAAACCTTGTAGGAATGCCAACATTGTTTTATTCTTTAAGAAAGGAGACGTCAAAGACTTGAAAAATTACAGATCAATCAGCTACTGTCGGTTATCTACAAACTTTTTGCGAGAATATTAGCTAATAGAATTAAAGTGACATTAGAGTGCACAATCAACCAAAGGGCTAAGCAGGATTTTGTAGAGGCTACTCCACAATAGACCATATCAATACTATCAATCAAGTATTAGTGTAATGCGCAGAATACAACCAACACCTGTTCATAGCTTTTATAGATAATTAGAAGCGTTTGACTCATTAGGCACATCAGCAGTAATGCAGGCACTACAGAACTTGAGCATCGATGAACACCACTTCAACATACTGGAAGAAATCTGCAATAGATCCAGAGCCACTATATAGTTTTTCATAAGGAAAGTGACAGAATCCCAATATAAAGGGTGTAAGACAGGGAGACACAATTTTTCCTATGCTATTCACCATGTTTTACAGGAGATTTTCAGGGTCATAAAGTGGGAAGAGTTAGGAATATGAGTTAAAGGAGAGTGTCATAGTGACCCGTGATTCGCGTATAACATTGACTTGATGAGTCAGTCAGAGACAAACTACAGCTCATAATTACTGAACTGGACACAAAAGGAGAAGAGTACGTAGTACATAATTGTATCAACATTTTCAATTTTTTTAGCCCAGCAGTGGGGCTTCCTGAGAAATTGATCTGAAAATATTACGCTCAAAACTAAAGCAATGTGCGACAGCCTCGGCAGAAAATAGCACTTTTTCATAGGTGGAGAGACGCTGGAAGTTGTTAAAGAATATGTCTACTTAGGGCAGGTAGTAACCGTGGCGGCGAACTGTGAATGTAAAGAGCTCGAAGAAAAAGGGTGTGGTGATTCACATTCGGCAATGATTCTAAAATAATGAATGGCAATTTGCTACTAACCCTCAAGAGGAAGCTATATAACAGCTGCATCTTGCCGGCACTTAGCTACGGTGCAGAAACCTGGAGTCTTAAAAAGTGGTTCAGTTTAGAAATGTAATCCCTCTTTCTACTCTCAAGAAACAGGAAAAGAGCAGAATGCGTAAGGGAATAAATCGCGGTTAAGGATATCATACTTCAAATCAAGAAGAAATGAAAATGGGCGACGCACGTAGCATGTAGACGGGATAACCGCTGGTCATCAAAAGGGTGGTGCCACTAAACTTATGGCATGCGTCTTCTTTGCTGTAAGCGTTTTCTTCAGCTCCAGGAAGCATGATACATACAACAAGATTCGTCGACTTTTTCTGAATATTTTAATATTGCTCTCCTTTAGTGGACACCTTTCGGTTTTGTTTTCGCACTGCCTAATTGAGCAGTGACGTCGATGCATAGGTAGTGTGACAGGATCGTGTGGGTTCAGGTACTCAAACGACAAGAGATGCGACGTAAACAATGACAGCACGTTTATGCGACATGGACACATATTTAAGGGGTCTACACTAACATATATATTCTTAAAATCCTTTGGGCCGTTATTGTCCCGGCGCGTCCTTAGCTACAGTACGTGGTTCTGTGACCCTGACACCGCGCAGCTATGCAGCACGACCCGGCACGTGAGCCCCTCACACGTCCCTGTCGACGAAACGGTCTGACGCGTCGCCGTGCTGCCTCGAGGTTGTGGTGCTATGGTTTGATTTTCCTATCATGACCATCGCTGGGACAGCCACTTCGCTGTAGCGTGGCTGGCCAGATGCGTGCTGGACCACGCCTGGAACATCGATAGGCCAGTCCCGCAGCTACTCCTCAGCAGGCATGGATCGGTTGTCCTTGAAGTCACCAACCAGCTCGCAGGTCTCGATGGTGACGCTTGCACCGTCGTCGCCCGGCGTCGCTCATCGTCCAAGTTCGCCTTGGGTCTACCCTTCAGAGGTTCGGTGTCGCAACGGACCAGTAGCCGTCGCAACCCTCTATCTCTTCTGCTGTCTAACTGCCTCGACTCGTCTGGCTTCTTGATCGCTCTTTTTGCTTTGCTTTGCTCTCTAGATACACGGCACGTATCCATTTAGGGGGAATGGATACATGCCAAGAATGCAACGTAGAGACTGCTGATAGTTATTTTAGGGAAGCTATGATATTTAAAACTAAAAAATGCAATAAATGGTAATAATACGTAAGTTATATATTTAACTACAAGTAATAAGCTCTTAAGCCTGTATTCCAAACTGCCGTAGTAACCTGGCGGGAATAAATTTGGAAACTCAAGTTCTAACTTAACGAAATGACGAAGAATTTTGCATACTAGAATAAAATGGTACTCGTTGAGTAGTTATTATAAAAGACACATGGCATCAAAGACATCCTTTTGGCAGGATCCTGAACCAGAGACACCGAAGCTCAAAGCAATTTACTGTGATAAGGTCTAGCCTATTTTAAAAAATTGAATAATTACAAGTCAAGTTCTCATACGAGAATATCTTGCACATTACAAAAAGTAATGTGCGATACTTTCCAGTTCTCTGCAGAATTGACAGAGGGTAGATATTCTCAGACCAGCCTGTACCAGTGAAAATTTAATGGGGGTACACGACATAGAAATCTGGTGATTGTCACTCCTGATTCTCGAGAGTGTCTCCACTAATATATCCATGGATATTTTACGTGAATATATTCCATTCACGTGTTTATTGCTTCTATGCTATCCGTGTCGACGGCTGATCTCCTAAACCAGATTGCGGTGAAGTATTATACCACTGGGAGAGCCTGAATTATTGGGAGATCTAGCAACGAACGGGCTAAGACATTTAATGTTGAACCACTGTGACCTGGAACCCATACTAATGGGACCCACCTGAGACGGAACTAAAGATTGTAACACGTGATGGCACGAGAGATATGAGAAGTAGTAAGGGCTGTGCATACCGAGAGCAAATCAGTAATTAATATTGCCCTGTTTTCACTTCTCCGAAATTTTCGCAGTGCAATAATGACTGCGATTAGCTCCGCCTCAAAAACAGAAGTGAAATTGAGTATCTTCACGGCAAATACCAGTCAAGCGATGGGGAGACTATTCCTACGCCTGCCCTTTCCTCAACGACGGAAGCATCTGTGGCTGTTATGTAACGTGTCAATGTATGTTGCAGAAAATCTGCTTGCCTGTTCTCCAAGATTGCCCGGCATTGAAATTTAGATTGTGAAGGAAAGATCTCATGATATTCTATATTAAGAATATTATTTGAGATTCACATGCAAATACCTCACTAATTTTGACAATTATACTTCTCAGTTCCTTTTGTACATAAATTATCTGCGGCGTATGAAAATGAGGCCAATGAGCGAGAAAGAACGAATCTGTGTCACTGATTAAAACGTACTTAGCTCTTCTCACTGGTAAGCTGTAAACGTTTTTAAAATGTCTGTACTGTAAACAAGCGGAATTGACAAAGCAATGTAGGCAGACGCGCTTACTGATAAATAAAATTACTTGCTTTAAACCTAGAGGCCCCAGACACAAGCGCAGAGCTTCCCGCTCCAAGAGAACCAAGGGCTTAGTTTTCTACGCAGGTCCTCCTGAAAACAAGACACGTCCGAATGCCATTATTGGGCGCATACACATTTGTTATAACATTAACACGGTGTCGGCTGGAGGAAGACGAGGTGATTCTTTGTAGAACACATCTCTCTCGTCTCAGTGCTTTTCTGGACATTTCGCTGCAGTTGTGGGGTGTATTGCCCCGTACGTTGCGGTAATGGTTGTACAACCTCACGAGGTGACGTCTGACTCCGGTTCAACCGCGGCCACTACCTCGAGAAAGCGAGGAAACACATCCAGTGAGAGCGATGACACTGAACTGTACTCCGCAACTTGCGACGAGTCCTCAGGCGACGGCTTTCAACCTGCCCTGCACCGCAAGGCCAAGCGACGGATCATCAATCCATCGCCGGTGTCAAGTACAGTCACCGTGAAAACGGCGCAACAGCGATGGCCCCATTCCATCCTGTTCGTGCCAAAGAACGCTTCCGAAAGTCTGCCTGTTTTGAACAGGCAAGCGCTTTCGCTCTATTTTGAGAACACTGTGCCAAATGATATTAAAGACGTACGGCCTAATACAAGAAGAAACATCCTGGCTGTCGATGTGCTGCACCTGAGTGCGCTAAGCACGCTGCAACAAGTGACACAACTGGGAAACATTGCAGTTAGGTCCATCATACCAGCCGAAGGTGCGACGACATCAGGAGTCATTTACGACATTAACACGGAAATTCCAAGCGCAGATCTTCCAAAACTTATAAAACCAACGAGTCAAGACAACGCAATTGTCAGCGTTGGACGGTTTGGTAACACACGCTGTGTGAGGGTAACGTTCAAAGTTGACTGTCTTCCCGCATACGTGAAGGTTGGCTACTTTCGTCAAGTTCGAGAGTTCATTCCTAAACCCTTGCAATACTTCGATTGTCAGAAGATCGGCCATGTAAAGGGTGTTTGCAGGAGCTCCGCAGCGTGCCCCCGGTGCGTCGAACCACACGCGGAAGACAACTGTAGTGCTACCACACTGAAGTGTCCTAGCTGTCAGGGTGCTCACAAGGCTTCTTCGAAAGAATGTCCGCACATGAAGAAGGAATTTTCTATTCTGAAGCAAATGGTACGAGACAGCTAAACCCACAAAGAAGCTGCTGAGAAAATCCGGCGAAGACGACGTCGCCGTCGAATATCTTCACGTCGGACAGCGCCATCTTCAGGCAATAAGTCGACGCATCAGGAAAGATCGCCAGCTGCAGTTTACAACACGGCAAACACAGACGTTAGAAAAGAGCAAAGGGGCAGACCAGTCTCTACAGAAGAGTGGGCTCCACTTATGCGTACAGAACGCTCAGAAGAGCCGCAGCAGAAGCAGTCTTCTTCAGAGCAAGCTGCTGAAATGGAGGACATGCGGAACACAGATCAGCAAGTGATAGCTCTTTTGCGACCCTTAATTAACGCCATCCGCTTGTTGTTAAGTAACATGCACACACCTTCATCAAGAAGTGCATTGCAATTACTGGACGCTTTGAGTCCAGTACTCGCAGTGCTTGAGTAAATAATGGCTCACGAGCCACTGTCTTTCAGAGAAGAGGTCCGAAAGGCAGCGATTATTCAATTTAATGCCCGGGGACTGAGGTCACGCATCGCCGATTTTCGTCGTTTCGTGTACACCAATAAATTCCCCATCATTGTCATCTGCGAGCCAAATTTGCAGAAAGAAATAAGACTTTCTCGTTATGAGTCATTCATGTCGTCTACAACTGCGAACAATAGCAAAGTTCTGATGTTTATTCGCCGCGACCTCACCTACAATCATCATCCGGGGCCACCCCACGACGACAATCAATATGTAAGTATAACAGTGAAAAGGAGACTTACAATCGCGGTTGTGGGTGCCTACCTCTCTCCGTCAAGCCGTTTCGACCATACAAGGCTACAAGGTATCCTGTCAGCAACTTCTCACCCATGCATTATAATTGGCGACTTCAACGCCCATCATACAATCTGGGGAAGTTCGAAGCCCAATGTTAAAGGGAGAAAGTTAGTGACCTTTGCCTCCGACAACCAACTCTTCTTGCTTAATGATGGCAGTCCAACGTTCCTACGTGGTTCAAGGTATAGCAGCTGCCTTGACCTGGCCTTTGTTTCACGAGGCCTTGTCAGGCATGCTGAGTGGTTTCCAGACATAGAAACGCATGGAAGTGAACACATTCCAACTTAAGTCAAAATCGAAGGATTGTCCCACGCTAAGATACGCGATTGTGTTCAGAGAGTGGACTGGTTGAAATTCCAGTCTCGCATGGAAGAGCAATATGAAGCAAACATATCCCTCGACATAAAAGAGATAATAAAAAGCACATTACGCGATACTACGTGTACCCTCAACTGCTCACCCAAAGTATGAGAATTTGACATCGAGCTAGAACGACTTCAAACAATCCGACGGCGTGCTGAACGCAGATACCGACGCACGGTGGCATTAGAAGACTTACATATTGCTCGACGTATACAAAGGAAGATTCAGCGCCGGATAAATAAACTCGAGTCACAACGTTGGACTGCTTTTTGTGAGTCCCTTGACCCACGAAAACCTTTATCCCAATTGTGGAAGAAGGTACGAGGTCTCCGCACAAAACCCACTCAGTTGTCACCAATCAGGGCTCTCGCACTTTCTTAACAGAGACGCGGCATTGACGTGGCAGAAGACTTCTGTGCCAGAGTATCTGGGCCACTCGCAGTGCCCAATAGCCTATTGCCCTCGACTAACTGTAAACAAACACTGGATTCCCGCATGAATATGCCTTTTTTCATCGTGGAGCTCAGAGCAGCACTAGCTTTGTGTGGACGCACGTCGGCACCAGGGCCCGATAGAGTTTCTTATAGGGCCTTGTGTCATCTGGGTGAACGCGCGGGAATCCTCCTTTTGGAGTTGTACAACAAATCCTGGCAATATGGAACGCTCCCGACAAGCTGGAAGACAAGTCTCCTAGTTCCTCTTCTGAAGCCAGGCATGTCACCGTTGGAGCTCTTATCTTATCATCCGATCGCATTGGCTAGTTGTGTAGGCAAAGTTATGGAGAGGATGGTCCTGGGACGCCTGGAGTGGTTCTTGGAGTGTAACAACATCTACCCAGATGCCATGGCAGGATTTTGGCGTGGTCGAGCATCGATTGACAACGTAGTCGATCTGGTCACTTATGTCCAACACGAGAAAGGTCGTAAGCGTCTCTGCGCATCTTTGTTCCTAGGGCGTATGACAACGTTAGGCAAAAGCTTTTCTCACCGCTCTCGAAGATATAGGAGTAGGTGGTCGGATGTATCGCTGGATACGTAGCTATTTGTCAATGCGATCCTTCTTTGTGAGCACTGAAGACGGTCCAACCTCTCCACATTATAGCCACTGTGGCGTCCCCCAGGGTGGCGTACTCAGCCCTAGGCTGTTCAGTCTTACGTTAATTGCTCTCACTAAGCATCTGCCAAGCGCGGTCAGGCTATCAATGTACGCAGATGATATTTGCGTTTGGGCATCGGCTGTAACACGCCTGCAGTTACGAGGAAGAATTCAAAAAGCTGCCACTGAAGCATTACGCCACCTCCGAAATCGAGGCTGGGAAATTTCTTCTGAGAAATGCGCCCTCGTAGCTTTTACACGAAAGCCTATGTATAAGTACACTATAAGCATCAATAGTCAAACTGTAACAGTCGTTCGATCGCACAAGTTTTTGGGCGTCATAATTGACAGGAATCTATCATGGAGCGATCACGTTTCGTACATGAAGAAACAGTCAATGGACATCTGTAATATACTGAAGTTCTTTGCAAGGAAGACTTGGGGAATGTCTCCCAGTGCAATGTTACAGCTGTACAGAGTACTTTTCTTGGTTTCCTGCGGTACAGTTTACCAGCATTGAACAATGCAAGCAAAACAAGCCTTCGAACACTACAGAGTGTTCAGTCCCAGGCACTCCGGATTTGGCTCGGCTTGCCTCGTAGTGCGTCGACAATGGCTACAATAGCTACCGCCGGTGACCACTCATCACGACACATATCGACGTTGAGGCACTCAGGACACATATCAGGTATATTGCTCGGACACTCTGCCACCCCCTAGCCTCTTTACCAGCAGACAGACCACGTTCTTCATTTTGCAAAACGGTCACCACATATCGCGATTCTTTTCCAACATGCTTCACACCCGCCGCCAGGCCTTCGACTCTTCCCTGGTGCCTGACTCAGGCTTACATAAGGCTAACTATACCTGGCATCCAGAAAAACCAGATATGTCGTCACCTGCTCTTAGACATCTTGCTCTGCTCTTGTTATACGAGACGTATCAAGGCTGTATACACGTATACACCAACGGCTCTGTTTTACAAAAGAGTTCAACGGCATCATTTGTTATACCATTAAAAAACACGACAAAAAAATTGAAGACCTTTCACCTTACGACATCAATGGGAGCAGAGCTTACAGCTCTTCGTGCCGCATTGCAATTCATCAACGATCAACAGCCACAAAAATGGACAATTTTCAGTGACTCAAAGGCGGCACTGCAATCCCTTCTATCACCTTTACGCCTCGGCCCATACGAACAGCTGGTATTTGAGATTGCAGAAAGGACTCACCAATTCATTTAGAAAGGTCATAAATTAGCCTTTCAATGGCTTCCAAGACATTGTGGAATAATTGGGAATGAACGGGCCGATCGAGCTGCCCGTTCTGCCCATACTGAAAGCGATGAAAGATCAATTCAGCTTTCCAGAACTGACGCTGCTCGCAAGTGCACCACGTCACAATGGATCAAGTCACATTTTATCCATGCATGGTTAGGTACTTTAGACCCAACTCTCAGTCTTCAATTTTTCCGGATTTACGCCGACGAGACGCTACTATGCTGTGCAGATTATGCTTGGGCGTCGCATTTACCAATGCGCACGCATTCCGCATAATAATGGCTGACACTGCTGCATGCGACCATTGTGGCAGTGATGAAACGAATTGGCACATTGTGTGTGAATGCCCACAATACTGCTCGCAGAGACAGTCAAGTCACTCTGCAAGGCACTAGATGAAGTGGACAACCAGCCTCTTTCGGAATAAAGAATTCTGCGCTGCCGACAGGACTTCATGTCGCAGAAGAAGGCTGTGAAGGCGCTTCTGCGCTTCTTGCGTTCAACCGGCCTGTCCAAATGACTGTGATCGGAGCTCCCTGAATGTGTGCGCATGTGGCTTTTTCTAATATATTTTATATCTCTCCATATCTATCCTCTTTCCGACCCTTTTCCCCACCCCCGTACAGGGTAGCAAACCAGTTCGTCTAGCTTAACCTCTCTGTCTCTTCTTTTATTTATTTCTCTCTTTTAACACGGTGTCTTAACGTAAGCCAAATTTGCGATTACCCGTTCTTCGAAGTAAGTCTAAAAACCATTGAGCCTTAGCTGCAATGTGCTCTAAATGTGGCCTACAGTTAGGTTTTTCCTTGTACAACACATCCAAATATTTAAGGGAGTCTACTTACAGAATGAGTTCCTGGTTATATATAATATGCCAATTCCCTGCAGCCATCTTTAGAGCTTGTTCAATTGCATTTGTATTCTTTGTTGTAGAGCAAAAATATCATTGTCAGCAGAAAAGAAGGCTATATCGTCAGCATATACATAGACATTGATATTCTGGCAGTTGGATATGGAACTCATAAGTATAAAAATAGAAGAGGTGAAAGATCTGCTCCTTGGGGAACACCAAGATTCCGTTTGTGTCTAGATGACGAGCATTTATCCTTGACTTAATAAAATTCACGTGATGCCAAAAACTCTGTTCACCACGCCGTCAAGTACTGTTGGAATTGAAAAGTCATCAGTGTGTTCAGCAAAATTGAATGTTCATTACTATCATAGGCTTTTGCAATGTCAAGAGTCACTAGTGTCGCGAATTGTCTTCTTTTTTGGCAAGCTGTATTCGGCTCTCTAAGTCTGCATGGGCACGCCAGATTGAACGATCGGATCTAAAGCCAATTTATTGAGGTTTAAGTATTAAGTTGCATCTAATCAACTAATGATCCTGCCATGCCAAACTCTCTTTATGCGTTTGACCATGCTAGAAGTAAAGGATATAGATCCTATATTTTCTATGCTGAAACCCGGTCTTTCTTTCTTGGATATTAGAATTATTTTCACTATTTTCCAATCATAAAAACCCATGCATGCTTTAGAAAATAATTTAAACCATTAGAAATTGCACAGGGAGATGTTTTAAATAATATTTGATTCATAGCTACTATATTTCCACCCAAACCCGGGGCGGAAAGGGGTAACTGCCTTATTCACGTAGGATTGTTTGGACATGAAATCTTTCTCAAAATCAGCCTGATTTGTATTAATCTGCCACCTGGTCAGGTACAGTTATGTAAATCTACTTTCTGAGTCTTTAACAATTGATTCTAGAGCTTTAGTCATTTGCTCGGACGATAGAAGTTCATATTTCGAATTTACTGGTGGTGGCAGGATTTCTTCTTCCCATATATGGAAACAGTGCTTTCTTACTTTTTGGCTTCGAGAGAAAGTCGTGGATGTCTACGATCATATTCCTCTTTTTTTTGGTGATTGTGCGTTTAAAGTTAGCTGCTGTAAATTTCATAATCAGACCAGTTTTAGAAGACTGATTCTGAATAAGCGCTTCCAACCAGCCTGTCGACGGAGGTGATCTCGTGCGCAAACTTCTTTCCACCAAGGTACTATAGGGCGCCCTTTCGTCCGACTCAACAATGAATCCAGCTGCTTTCATAGGCTCTTTGATTATATGCGTTTATTTGATCGCTTTGCAGTCATTACTCTCGTCGGAGGAAGTCGATAAAGATGACGATAGTTTATCTCAGTTTTTTGTAATGTTCACAAACTCTGTGACATGAGGGCAAGTAAGGGTTTTCCAGCAAGAAGTTTCAAAACTTATAGGAAAATGATCACTACATGTGGCTCAGTCCAGCACTGTCCAGGACGATCTTGAAATACTCGAACTTACGAAACCTCAATCTAAGGCTAATTGACATCGATCACAATTAAATGAGGATAATGTGGAGGTTCTGGTGATTCAGCACGACAGATTATTATTTGTTGCCCACTTCCACCGACGTTTATCACAATTATCAGCTTCAAAATCCCAACATGTGAGGAGAGTTCAAATCACCGAGTGCAATTTTCCTCCTTACACCATGATCTGATTGTCATACTCAATCGTCTAGTGTCTTGTTCACCATCCGGAAAGTACACAATAACTACGGACGAAGGTTGCCAACCGAATATTGTTACGTCTTTCGCAAAAAACTTTATAGTGTTGGGCAATATACCTGTACGAGATTTTCGCCCAAACTGATTCTGTTAGAATGAAAAATGCTAGTCCTCCAACTCTCGAAGTGCGCTCTAACCTAACGAATGATAACTGGTTAAATGAAACGGTTTATCTACAGAGCCAATTATCCAACAAAGCAATTACATCTGTGGTGTATTTTGAAGACAAATATACTATATCAGTTATTGAAGAGTGAAATGATTGGCCGTTCCCCCGGAGAATCCTAATTGACCTTGTTTTTCTGAATGAATTGCCTCGGCGACTGTCCAGAATGGTTTCTTTTAAGAAATTCAGAATGGTTTATCCAGAATGGTTTCTTTTAAGAAATCTACCTTTGAAAGGCTTGTCTTGTCGTTGAGGCATTTTTTGTTTTTTGCATGCTTGGTGAGTACGCTTTTGATAGAGGAGACCTAGTGCGCTTTATTGATCTAGGGTCCAATTCTATGTCATCATACTCATCAGTTTCGTCATTTACATTATCCTTTGGTTCTGGAAGTCATATAGAGAGTGTCCTGTGTGGACAAGGTGAGACGGCTTGGTTGCGGTTACTACTTCATTATTTGGTCGTGGAAGCTCTGCAGTCTGAGAGATTATAATACTCGCTGGTGTTCCGAATATGTGAGCCACTCGGTGGGTCGAAATTTGAGATAATGTTTTGAAAATGCTTGCATCAAGGCACTTTGTAGTCTTTTCCAATATTCTTTCAACCACTTCCGCTATGGATAGATAGAAAGATGCAACCGCCAACGTGCTATGACGGGCTGCCACCCCTGCATAACCCTGACATTAGGCTCAATTTCAGCTGAGGGCTCTTTTTGGGAGCGGCGTCTGCGATCTACGATTTCGAGAATTTGAACTTCTCGAGCCTTGGCTAAGCAATTTGAATGACCCGCACTGTTTGCTTCATTGGATAGACAACGTTTTTTTTTATGCTGCTCTGACAATCATTTGCATTGTGAGGCTCCGCGCACATCTGTCATCTTGCAGCTTGCACCACACAACAAAAAAGAAAATAGAGACATGGCTCTGACATGATGTCCCAACTGTTCGTGTAGCAGTAACATATAGAAGAGTATTTCAAGAAAATTTAGTACTCCTCCTGTAATTATCCTGCTTCTAAGATTTGAAAAAAAAACATTGGACCTCTACAGGCTTGTGTAGAGCAACTGTAAATAAGAAGGGTTAATTCTTTTTGTTATATTTAGTTCGATAAAAAAACAACTACGCAAACTAATTTCAACGCTATCAAGCATTATATGTGGCGGTAAAATCAAAATATCACATAAAAAAGAAGCGTGAAGCTCACTAAGCGCGGCTATATGATCACGAACACAGTCAGCCGCATATTTCGACGTTCTTTTCTGGGCCCAAAAGCATAAAAACTCGCGAATGTCCCTGAGACAATGCATATGTTCCACGGGAGCCTAATCATGAACCTCCGCCACGAAGAATGTATCTCGCAAAGGAGCATGAAACACGGAGTATAGAAACGTTCCTGCTTCACTGCAATGGTAACAGCAAGAACGCTTCTTTCTCTCTGCCATTATGTACTCGATGAATTAGATCTCCGCGTTGCCCCTAACCTGTGTAACTTGGCGTTCTTCGTGTAAAATACAGGCTTACTCTGTTGAATTATTGTGTTCGCACATGTCAGCTTTCAGTCGAAGCATACTCTAAGGTAAGCAACATATAGGGTAGTTCGTAGCTCCATGAATAGCGAAAGAGAAGAATACTAAAAAAATTTTTTAATAAACGTTACGCGTTGGTAATTGCATTTTCTAGGCTGCTAGGAAGAGTTACCGCTTAGAGTTTTGGATGCCCGAGGAAGCAACTGTTTGATATCAAAGTTTGTATTATATGTTTTGGCTTCCTTTTTGCCGTTTGCACCCGAATAGTAAAGCTTTATTGAACGCTTTTGTCCCCTGGTGTTAATCGCGGGATTCCCGTTTTAGCCTCGTCTGGCTTGTCATCAACAAGAATACATAAGAGAGTGCCCGATGGTAGGACCAGTATTATATCTCGACGCTCCAAACTATTCGCTATTGATATCAGCGTAAAAAAGAAGCAGAAATGTGTGCCTTTAAAAAGAAGGATTTCAAGCTAACGCGTAGTTCAACTGACGAGATCATTCGTCACCTATACGAACATGTTTCATAAAACACGAATACCAGTGCATAAGAACGAAAGTATTCTCTGTATTAACTTTCTGAATGCCGTGTACCATTTTCCAACAGCCGAATAAGTGGTCGTAATCAAGAATTATTGTAAGTTCCTCAAGGTAACACAAAATTCTGGACATGCACAGTACAGGTTTACGTAAATTCTGGATGTATGATGTGTGTAATTTTCCGAATACCGAGCCATGTACTCGCTAACTCCGTGGAAATATAATTTAGAACATTTTGCATAATTCACCATCGCTTGAAGGGGTCATGCAGCAATTCTACACTGTCCTGCACGTTATCAGGGCTTATGAGGACATTCGAGCCAAATATTAAAGCGCAAGACGCATGATACAGTTTTTAGATATTTATTTTATCAGCTACGAATGGCAACCTCCTCTCTCGACAATCGATACTACATACGCAAGGTCTGCAGTCATTGACTGACGTGAGCATTGTGCGCAGCACATTTACCATGGTGGCCACGAGATGCTGTAACGTGCAAGGGAACTTGCTCGCAATCACACTGACGGTAAGCCACGTCCTCGAAGAAAACAAAAGATGCTAAAATGCTCAAAATTATGACGCGCGCTGACGAACGGACGTTAGCTTCTTGCTTCCTTGGCATATCTACCTCACCCCCTGCGCAGATTTCAGACCAATGAGCTTGTACCTAACGGAAACTAAAAATGTATGTGCAGATTGATTTGTGAGGCAATGTACTTTTTTTCTTATATCCTATTTTATTACATGAAAAAGCGTTTCGGTGTCTAAGATCTTTATCTTTTTATGTGCACGCATAATTTAGCAAATTTTTTTTTATTGCATTTCAAATGATTGTTTTTGTAGAACTAAGTCCAATGTTACATAAAAACAGTTCTGGGAGCCCATATGCCCCAAATCACTCGTACTATCCATTCCTTTAGCGTGTGACTTCACAGTTCACTGGACCAAATCGCTAGTCGCGGGATCTGCTGCGGCGGCTGAATTTTTGATGGAGGCGAGAATGCGGTAGGCCCATGAGCTCAAATTGGGATGCACGTTAAAGAACAACATCTTGTCAAAATTTCCGGAGTCATCCACTGTGGCGTTTCCCATATACATATGCTTGTTTTGGGATTTTTAAACCCCACATATCAATCAAATCAAAATGTATTTGGCGTGTGACTAAAATGCTGTAGTTTCACCGAAAGGGCGAAGCAATGAATGTGATCGCGAGAAATTGTAACGTCAAACGTAGAACACCCAGGCGCTCGATATTCGCAGGACGCAGCTGAAGAAAAAAGGATTGATTGATTGATTTGTGTGGTTTAACGTCCCAAAACCACCATATGATTATGAGAGACGCCGTAGTGGAGGGCTCCGGAAATTTCGACCACCTGGGGTTCTTTAACGTGCACCCAAATCTGAGCACACGGGCCTACAACATTTCCGCCTCCATAAGAAAAAAGGAAGAAACGTGAAGACAACGCGCTGATATCAACAAAAGATGCGTGAACTAACTGCCCTAGCTGTTACTACTTTGTTTTTCAGCAACGCAATTTCGACAAAGCAAACAATTTCGACAAAGCAGTAGCCGACGCTATTAGCTATTTATGATTTTTCTAAACTGCGGTGCGTGGAATGACTCCTCCGTGTATTCTGACACGCGGAGGTGTCTGACTGGTGTACCCTGTGCCTTTATTTCCGTTTCGTGGCCGCAGTGGGTGTCATTGTCAGCACTGGTATCAGCATCCGTGTCAGTGTAGGCGAGGGCATTGCTGGTTGTGAGCGAGAAATTACCGTCTTGTCCATGGCGAAGAATATGAGAAAGATGGAAATAAATAAGCAGTGAAAGTTAACAAAAGGATAGAACACAGCTTGTTTGGGTGTTTAAGCAAGTGTTCTGCCACACGGCGAAACGTCAGCTTGGAACTACATTGAAAATAACTTCTTCTGCTGGGAAATCCCGTGAAAGTTACTTTCATGCTTTACGAAAGGATGCGTCCTGTATAAAGGCTTCGCAATACAGGTAATATGGAAGGACTATCGCATGGTAAAAGCATACATAGTCATCGGCTGTTAGAACATGTTAATATGATAAAGAATGCGTGGTTTGAAGACGGCCACGTAGTACAAAAGGCACATACGTTATTGTTCGTATTTTCCTAAGACTGTGTTTTGGGTAAAAAAGTAAACAGAAGTACGAGAGATAAACACGGAGTGCATAAGCGTGCGCTGGATTTCTCATTTGACCAGTGTCGCCTAAGAAAGCACGTCTCACTTCCGTTTAAAATTCTTGTTTTCGTGTTTATTTAAACCTAGTTCTCTCTATTTACGCAATATATATTAACATGGTAATACTGTACCGGACATAAAAGCATATTGACAAAAACTAGAGAGATTTGCAAGACTTTCTAGATATAAAGAAAGAAAACGAATTCTTTTTTTTCTCAACTTGTTTACGTTTGACGGAAATGGTACACATGGTTTGTTGAATGTCAAACTAGCCAAACGTCAAACCGATTCCTGCAGTAACTGACGTGAAAGGGATCGTTTTCTGCGGCAGTTGGGACACGTGTTTAAACTTTCATATTTGCAATAAAAAAAGAAAGAGAACGAGAGTGTCAAAAGAATTCAATCAGACGACTATATCTATCAGCATCACTGCAAAACTGCAGTTTGGTTCTTTTTTTCTTCTCTTTTTTTGGCTGCGGCCGAAGAAACGATCACTGTTCGTCAAAGCACTTGCCATCGTCCCGCTACTTGGATTTCTATCCCTAGCAAAGAAACAAAGTGGGTCGATGAAATGAATAAAAGACGAAAATCAGTCAGTCAACATGGCTTGAGTCAGGCAAAATTTACGAACTCCTCGCAAATACGTGAGGTGAAACACCTACTACAAGGTCTCTTCAATTCTGTATAGCATTCCGAAACTTGTGCAAACGGCACTACTCCCTTTTCTTCAGCTTCCTTCAGGAAAAAAGCATTTTCCGCCTTTCCAATATCTAGTGCTCCGACATTCTTCAAAATATTTCCGACTTGTCTACGTCACACATTTCAAAGCAAATTTCTGATAAAGATGCCCGCAGAAAACCACCACAGCTGAAGCGTTCAAAACCACGTTCCATGTGATTCGAACATTATGTCTTCCCATTTTGTTTAAGCGAATCCAGATCATTCAATGACACAAATTTACATTCAACCTATAGAACATAAATTCAAGCAAGCAGTTAAAGTATAATAAAATAAATATATTGCAATGTTACTTATTCTTGCTATTTTTCGTCTGGTCCAGTCAGAAGTTATTACAGTAATTGTTAGGATTGGCTGATGCGGGCAAATGACGAGCACGTGTACCAACAGTGTAATGGTTAGATATGCGTGAAAAAAATTCATTGTTAGAGGTGTACAGCGAGGAATAAATGTGGGTCTTCTTCGAGTTTTAACGTTAAAAATTGGTCACAGTGGCCATAAAAACCATTTTCTGCAATTTCGGAAAGACCACTGCATAGACCTGATTTGTGGCAGGTGACTTCTCCTACAACAGTAGGGTTCGTATGGCTCAATGTGCTGATTAAATCCTATATGAGAAGCTTACAAAATCTTCATTCGTAAAATCTTTCTGTCAGGGCTTCGCAGGGTGCATTGGAGAGTCTAGCGACGTTTATAAAGTATAGAAGAATGGAACGAAACATTAGAGGGGTTGAGACACACATAGCTGAAGATAATCACGAAGACAGTCGTTCCAGAAAAATTTGCTGCATTCACATCAGACGCTACGGTGCTTCAATTTTGCAAGGAATATTTCCAAGGCATTTATCACTATAGCGCACTTTTATGATCAAAACACGCATGCCCCATGTTGACAAAGTTATCAAGTGCAGCTCCGGAACCAATGCATTCGCTGCGTTGCTTTTGCTTGCTAGCATTTTCATGATTTAGAGTAGAAGTCACTTGTCTCATTAACTTTTCTGAGACGAAATTTGCATGCCATTGTTCATCTCCCAGAGTTTCATTCATGAAAGGTTGCCAATGATGACTGCCTTAATACATCGGTCCTGGCAAAGAACAAACAAGGCGACACATTTCTTGCCCATCCTTTCTTGAATTTTTACCTCTAAAGCGTTAAAAATTCGTTTCGCGGAATTTGCGGCATCGGCGTTGATGTGAATGTCGGTGTCGTTGATTGTGGGCGAAAAATAATCACCATACGCGTGGCCGAAAATTCGATAATGATGCAAGTAAACAAAAAATTTACTGAGCCAGAGTGACGACCATACCTAGCTCGTTTGCATGCAAGTGTATGCTATATCACTCAGCCAAGAGTCTGCTTGCGAATACAGTGAAACTCTGCCTGAAAATGCAGTGTAAATACCTTTCATGCTTTCCAAACACACGTGTCCTGTATACACGCTTCGTTTTTCAACTGAAAGTATTGCACTAATGACACATGGTACAAGCGTACAGTGCCATTGGGCGTCAGAACTTGTGACTACTATATTGACCTGAAGGTTTTAATCCGGTCGGCCAGTGAAAAAAAGGCACACACGCTACTGTGCCTGTTTCATTACGGCCACGTATTGGCTGCATGGCAAGTTCAAATATTTCATGCTCTGAGTGTTTTGAAGTACCCACTAAGCACACAATATTGCTATCGCGTTCAACTCTTAAAGGCGGTGCTTTGAGGTCCACAAATTTTTATGTTTCTGCTTCACGTTTTAGAGGAGGTTGCGCAGGCTCTTGCATCACGGCAACATATAAGATATTTCGGTAGAATCTATGAAATACAGGAAATATTACCATGCGAAGTATGTGGATGGAAGGTGACTGTGGTGTAGATATCTGTTGAGTGAAGTATTATGAAATTGCGCTAAAAATATATACAAATTTTATGCGGGCACACATGTATGTTGAACAGCAGCATATCTTTTATGCAACCAGTTTACAGCTGCGTAACAATGCAAAGAGCAACATTGATACTATCAACACCTAAAGTGGTAGGCTGAAATGCAGTGCTTCATCTTGCGATGATTGTAGATCTCTTTCTGAACAAAGCTTAAATTGTTTATATCTTTATTTCACTGCAATAACTAAACGCAATAAATAATCGTGCATTTTAAATGCTTCCTAAACGCTCGAAAAATTCTACTATTTTTTACATCTTCATTTGCTTTCTCTTTGTCTCGGCATTACTATTCTCTGGTTAAAACCAACTAACCACATTTCATTTTACCCTGGATAGTCCTTCATTGTTCACTCACTATAACCACCATCTTCTCTGGCAATCCTCCTTAGTGGGTAAGAGCCACAGCAAAAGGACAAGCAAGCAAGCAAGCCCTGGAAAGGACTATAGGTCAGCTTCAGTTGATAGCGTGTAACTAAAATTAATGCTTATCTGACCTCAAGCCTGTATATTTCCAGTACACGCGCTATATTTGTAAAAGTAAGATGAGAAGCAGTGCTGACACTAGTTATGTTTGGCCAACAATACGCCTGCAAAAGGTATTTTTTTTTGAAAGACATAAAGGCACCTGGTGTATATGGCTCTGATAATCGACAGTTGATTGACACGCAGAATTCTATGGTCTAATTACTACTGGCACTATAACATATATATTTGCATTTGTTTGGTCAACGCTGCCTATGCCAGCTTTTGCTGACGCTCTCGCCTTTAAATTACCTATGTATGTTGTCGCCATCCTTCAGACATAATCGGTCAAACACTCATGGCGCATACCAGCTAACCGTGGCCAGTGGCATAAAGGCATGGGGCACCCTTGTCTGAAAGAAAGGGTATTCATTTTCACATTATTCATGTCATGAACAGATAGTCATAGCCATCAAACCCTCATAAAAATTTTGGTGTACCACAAAGTACAGAAGTGATAGCAAAACAGCTGAACGTAGGCGGCTAGATGTATAGATAGATAGACAAATAGATAGATAGATAGATAGATAGATAGATAGATAGATAGATACATAGATAGATAGATCATCTATATTGTGTGCAGTACACGAAGAAATGCTTCCCATTGAAAAGATGTGTCACAGCAAGGGTAGTGAAAGTCGGGCGAATTGGTATTGATTCATAGCTTGTAACCTTGGTGTCTGTCTCTTCTCACCCGTGTTTTTTGTTGCGTAAGTTTTAGTTTATTATCAAAGCACACTCTAGAAAAAATTTCAGGCTTGCACAGAATTCCCCGCAAAGCCATAGAGAAAGCTGAAAAATTTCATAAGCTTTTTTACAACACTGTTTTGGTAACTCCTATACACTTGCAATGTATCACTGCGCCATAAATGATCAGAATTTTAGTGTAGGAAGGAGGCATCCATTTGTTTTTTGTTTGTTTGTGAGTCTCTTGCCTGTCTAATATGGCGTATATTGTTTTTGTTTTTTTGTTTTTTTTATTGTTTGTTTTTATTTTATTCTGCTGCAAGTATTTACTCTCGTGGATCGACCAAGACTGCGTAGTTTAAAACACACAATATCATTTGAAGAATGTTGGGTGATTTCAAAACGAAAAAAAATCTTCATGCCAACCTTCGTCATTCTTCATAGAAGCGTAGTACCCGCTACAAGCCTGCAAGAATTTTTCGGAAGTTTTAATGACGTGTTTCAAATAATGAGGAATTGTGCCTGAAGTCTATATAGTAAGATAGAGCATTCGATGATTCATTCGTTACGCGATCTGCAATGTGAAACTCCTGCTTGTCCCTTTGCAGTTCTAAAACGCTTTACTACACATAATAATGCGATTGCTTTTTCGAAACGAACCCTGCCTATTTGCAACGAGATCGGGCTATAGCAGCACCGTCCCCACGCAAGTGTGGCTAGGCTGTCAGGGACGCATTTACAAATACACGCAACGGCGCTTTGTTTCGTGCGGTATGAGCCGATTGTTGGTGGATCAAATGCATTGACTACAGTTTACTGTTAAAATCTAGGCTGTTTTCTACTGATTTGGTGCACGACGCCTATTCAACGTTAACATTACCCGTTAGTAAAGCACATTCTGTCTTTCATACGGATGATCGCACCCAGTGACTCACTTCCCGCTTTCGAACTGGTTCACTCCTCTGCTGTGTTGAGCTGCATGTTCTTTCACTAAAGCTCACCGCACGCCATATTCATAAGCAATGTGTACAGGAAATGTGGTTGAGATGAAAAAAAGTGTGTCGCAGTTGTCTGCCGCTGCCGCCGCCGGCGTGAAATAACAAAATATTGCGTGAAATAACAAAAAAGAGAAAAGTCATAGGCGGCTAGATAGATAAATAAATAGATTGATAAATACGCTCAAAGTCACGGAAGTTAGCTTAAAAATGCTTCGCATTAAAAAAAAAACTGCCAGGGCGGCACAGACCGTGCAGCGCAGACACAGCGAAAGCTAGAAAACATCCTTTTTAGAGCCTTCAGTAAGCATTCTTTCGGTAACTGCTGCATGAAAAGTTTCAGGTAACCTAATATGCTATAGGAGATGATGAGTTTTTGTGTTATAGAGAAGCATTCGTCGCGCCAATCTTCTTCGTCATTTTTACAGGCGTCGTACCCGCTACACACGGGCAATTATACGTGCGCAATTTTTCATGCTGTTACTGACGACAATGAAAAGTAGCAGCTCGGGTTTTTTTATAGAGTTGAAACATCTTACGCGCCACTCGTTACGAATTCGCAATTTATGACACCTGGCTGTTTTTCTTTGCCGTTCTAAAACGCCTTAGTCTTGTAATAACGAGATTTCTTTGCTGACAAGAAGCCAGTTTTAGGTAAGTTTGCAGAAGCTCCGGTGTGGCACAATGGTAGAATACTGGGCTCGCACGTAGGACACCCGAATATTGTTTTCAATGTACCATTGGTGTTTGGTATTTACTTAATTTGTTTCTTGGTTGATGCGATAATTTTTACATACATCGGTGGTGCCGGAAGACGCAACCTAGTACGGAACACGCAAGCCTATTTTTGACGTCATATGAGCAGTCGCTGTAAAATTAATCAGAGAAAAAAACGTCCAAATAAAAAGGAGTAGGAACCTGGGTCTCCTCCGTGGCAGCCTGTGGTTTTAACAATGAGCTTCGCCGGCCCTTTGAGCTCCATTGGCAACTGACCCTACGTAGACTTAAGTCGGGTAAAATTCGCGTTAGCATGTTCAATGAAGCATTCTAGAACAGTCAAACAAGCCCCGCCGTGGTGGTTTAGTGGCTAAGGCACTCGGCTGCTGACCCTTAGGTCACGGGACCGTATCGTGGCCTCGGAGGTTGCATTTTGGTTGGAAGTGGAAATTCTGTAGGCCCAAGGGCTCAGATTTTGGGGCACGTAAAATAATCTCAGGTGGTCCAAATTGCCGGAGCCCTCCACTACGGTATCTCTCATAATAATATGGTGGTTCATGGGTAGTAAACCCCACATATAAATATCAATAAATGAAGTAAGAACAGGGTGGCACACAATGTGAATTGCATTACCAATGAGTCGATGAGTGCTTCAATTCGAAAAACAAAAACCTGGGACCGTCATCACCGACAGAATGAACAAGGTGTAGGTAATGCCTTACAACTGTATAGCGGGTACCACACTTCTCGGTAGGATCGAGAATACTCCCATAGTGAACGCTTCATATAATTCATGGCCTATTAGTTACCATTCCATTGTGCTCGCAGGAGACGGCCCAGAAATCTGTAAAAGGGCTCTAGAATAAACGATCTTTGAGCCTTCGCTGTGACTTTGCTGCGCGTTCTGCACAAGCCTTTTGGTTTTTAGAGGCGTAGCATTCCCTTGCGTATCATAAGAACATTGAGCATCTATCTATCTATCTATCTATCTATCTATCTATCTATCTATCTATCTATCTATCTATCTATCTATCTATCTATCTATCTATCTATCTATCTATCTATCTATCTATCTCTATCTATCTATCTATCTATCTATCTATCTATCTATCTATCTATCTATCTATCTATCTATCTATTTATCTATCTATCTATCTATCTATCTGTTTACGTCGCGTTGCTCTCATGATCAGCCTCTGAACTTGGGGTAAACTGAAACTAGTGTGCAGGGTAAAATCATTTAAGAAAATGGGTCGCTGGTCATGACTTGAATATTTAAAAAGCCCGTCACTAACGTTATCAAACAGTTTACAAAAATACCATGCCTGCGCGGAAGCGCAGGACAGTCACAGCGAAAGTTAGAAGAGCAGCATTTCAGATCTTTTTCTAAACACTCATCACGTAACTGCTGCAAGCATAGTTGCTTGATGCCCACTATGGCATTAATTATAAAAATTTTATCGTAGTAGGCTGGTATTCGCAATAGAATTTCTCGTCATTCACCTGAGAAGCGTGGTGTCCGCTAAACTATTGCGAGAAGTTTTGTGCCATTCGTTCATGCAGTGGCTGACCACGATGAAGAATTATGCCTAAAACGGGATATGCGCCAAAGTTAATAGCTGAACAAAACGAAGCTTTTGTAATTAGTTCGAGCATTGGACGACCCACTTGTTACGCTATTCGGATTGTGTGACACCTGGTTGTTCTCTTGCTGTTTAAAAACACTTTGTCATTCATATAAGCGCTATGCCTGTTTCGACATCAAGTTTGCGAACAAGTCTTAAGCACCGGCATGGCTGAGTGGTAAAATACTGGACTTGCATGCAGCAGACGTGAGTTTAAGCCCCACCGTGTCCCTAAAACTGGGCCTTTTTTCCTTATGTCGTACGAAGTGGTTACGAGCACCAGTGGCGGTGGCAGGCAACTGCGGCACCGCGCGTGACTTGAGTTGTGATCTCATAACAGCTTTCGCTGTAAAAAGGCTCTAGTAAGAACACTCTCGGAGCTTTCCCGGTGATTGCGCAGCGCGTTTTGCAGAGTCCTCGTGGTTTTGAAATGCGAAGAATTTTTTCGCGTACTAAATGCACATTCAGCGTCTATCTATCTATCTGTCTATCTATCTATCTATCTATCTATCTATCTATCTATCTATCTATCTATCTATCTATCTATCTATCTATCTATCTATCTATCTATCTATCTATCTATCTATCTATCTATCTATCTATCTATCTATCTATCTATCTATCTATTTATCTATCTATCTATCTATCTGTCTATCTATCTATCTATCTATCTACCAGCTTGCGTGTCGGTGCTCTCATGATCAGCCCCTTAAATTGGGATAAATCAAAATTATTATGAGAGGGTAAAAAGGTTTCACAAATACGACTCGCTGATTATGACACGATTTATCCCACAATCCCTTTGCGTACGGGGTTAAACACTTTACAATAAACAGTGCCACATAACCGGGCGCGGGTATGTGCCACAGTTTGTCTCCGAGGAATGACGAGAGCGCACATGGGTAATTTTAACGCTATATTGGTAAAGAAAAACGCGCATCAGCATTGTTGAGCGAACGAATACAAAAAATGTCGCTGCGCCAGCAAGAATAAAACCATAGCATGCTGCGTGGCAAAGATGTATTCTACCACAGATCCACGCCAGGTCTCGGAACTACCTATAAATAGACCCTAATGTTCGTGGAACGCCAATTGTGGTTTTTCACTTTCATAAATATTACTTGTGTACTCCTACGGTACAGTCCTCCCATCGGGTTATCAACAGTTGTAGTGAGGCGTCACCCGCTTAAGTTTACTTATGTTTCAGGGCTATGATCCTCATGAGCAACTGCGCTTTATATTAGCTTACAGCTTCTGGGGTGGCTGTTATCTATGCTGCTGTTGGCCTCGTTACGCAACTCTCAAGAGCTGTAAACATATGGGGCCGTTTAACGTATGTCTGTTCGTGCATTTGTACATATCTTCGGCGCAACATCGTAACGTTTCACTAAACGAAAATTGCAACACAGCAAGCTTGTATGCACATGCTTCACATATCATCGACTTTCAAGGTACATGGGATCTTCCGAATGTTTAGGGGTGAGGCTCCTTATGGCGTAGGCTGAACGTCTTCAGTAGTTTGTACCCACCCTCGTTTTCTACAACCGCACATAAATGGCGCTCCTTGAACTACCTAACGAATGCATATACGCTGAGTGTCTAAGTACCCGGAGAACGAGTGCCTCTCTGAGTCTCCTGGATAGTCGCCGTCAGTGGCGGATCGTTTGTGGGGCATGAAAAAAGCAGAGCTGCGGGCGCGTTGAAGACACTTGCGATCGGCTTCCTTGGATCGCGTCTCATCGGTGTAACCTACGTCTCATCTGCATTCTCGAACTTGATCAAACGCACGGACGCCTGTACGGAAGGACGGACACATGAATGGATGAACGGACGGACGCTTCGCCCCACTCATCATCATTCACTTCATAGATACGCCGTAATTTTTTTCTTCACTGTTTTTGCGCGAAGACAAGTTCTACACAATGCGTGTCATTTCTGGCTAGTATCGCTGCTTTTACTATTGGTCAGAAAGAGTGGTAGGGAGTCCAGCTATCAATCGTAGAGAAATAGTCTTTTTGTTTTCAAAGCAGTGTGAGCTTCAATGACACATATTTCTGAAGTTATGATGCTGACAAGGTTTCATTGCATAAACATCACTAATGAGCACATCCGAGCACATATATGTCGTAAACAAATATCGCATAATAGAAAAAGTAGGTATCTTTGTCTAAAATCCACCACGTCCAGGGTTAATGAATGAGCACAACACTACCAAATACTGAAAGCAATATATGTGAAATAGCAATATATGAAAGCGATGCCAAAGGAGCACTGAGGGCAACTTCTCTTTTTATCTTACAATAAAGCAATAATACTCGGAAACTGTGGTTTCAATCCACTATCCCTCATTGAGCGTAGTTGGGTATGTCAAGACATGACCAATATTTGAAAAAAAAATTAATACCAGAATGATAAGGAAACCATAACTAGGTTGAACTATTCATGACAAATTAGTGGTTTGTTGATTTTGTGGGAATGATTATCATAGAGTTTAGCGTGCCACTAATGAACCTGGACGGGACAAGAATTCCGCAAAGAAATATTGTTCTTCCTGTCTCTTCCTCATCAATACAGTGCCGCTATAATTCACCCTTTGAATTATAGTGAGAAAAATAACGCCCAGCGACGAAAACTATAAAAATGTTGCTATTTCATGCCCCTTTCAAAAAACAACACCAATCTTGAACAGTGCTCGTGGCCAGGGGCGTGCTCAAAAGTGGGCACGAACGAAAAGGCGCGTTGCTTTTTGGGTAATAGCGATACACACTCTAATTATTTAGGTATAGTACACAGCCTTCACTAGGAATGCTAACTCATAGAGAAGACGATTGATCACAATCGGTGACCAGTTGAAACAATTTTTTCTCTAGTTGCAGTATACGACCTCGCATAAAGAACATCGAGTGTTCAAATGTCAGTAGGCTAAATTTGCTGTGTCACTAAGAAAACGTATAGTCATAGATTGAAAAAAAAAACAACAACAACCACGACGACGACGACGACAACAACAACAACAATAGCAATAACAACGACGACGACAAAAACAATAACAATAACAATGACAACAACAAGAACAACAACAACAACAACAACAACAATGTCATTCAACATTACCGACTCGAAGCTTTGCTGAAGTAGCGATCTCTTAGAAGTGAAGGATAACTGCATTTCAAAGTGGCAGATCTTTTTGCAAAAACTGTGTGAAGCCCGTGTAGATCACGCATTCAAGGAAAGTTCCGTGCATTAGACGCAGTTTGTTTTTTGTAGTATACTCCCTAGTGATTCGCAAATATCTATATTATAATATATTCACAAACACAGTAGCATGGCTATAGTTTCTGTAGAAATGTGCACTAATAAGCCAGATTAGCGCTAAGCTTCCGTGGTTTGGCCTTTAGTCTTCTTGCTAATGTGCCGACGGCGGCGTGATGTCGTCATGGATGATGTCGTACAGCTTTATGTACCGCCTTATGTGACTCCAGCAGTACTCATTCAGGTCAGCCAGCTGCATGCATCCGTCCCCACGGGCGCTGCATGCGACTCCTTCGTTGACGACGCCTGCGAGGCGCATGAATTCCTGCATGCCCTTGATGCTTCTGAGACAGCTTCGTACCATTGCAGTCGCCTCCGCTGTGCTCACGGACGTCAATTCGGAAAGCAGTTCGGGCAGCGCGCGATGACCGCACACGCAATCCAGGGCTCGAGCACACATACTGCAGGTCAAGACGGACATAATTGTGGCTGGTATATACTTGATGAAGCAGGTTTAAACGACGCCGCTATGCGTGTATTCTTAGCGCAATGTCTGAACATGCGAAACATACATTCATAGAAGGCAGAAGTTTGTGAACGAGCTATGATTATTCGGCAATGTACTCACAATAACTATTGCGGTACATTGAAGGGAGCATGGTGACTTGAAGTGCTCAACACTTATCGAAAGCAATAAGTTTTAATAGTTTCTCAGTCCCGACACTTTCTTCATCAAAGTAATAAACTGCTGAACTTTTGTGAATCAGCATGCCCCACCTAGGATGAATTCATTTTGCACATTTTTTACAGCATGAATATTCTGTTAGGCACAAATCGGATGAAAAGTTTTGACCATTGATTGAAGAATTGCAAAACCAACTTGTACCTAGTTGCCACAGCGGGGATTCATAGCCTATAAAAATTATTTGGCTCCCGTTTGTCGAAAAAAATCACATGGTGTCCACGGGTTGAATGATGGAGAGTGGGGCGAAGCTGGGCACGCACACCGCTGCCACGCCGCTTTGGCCTCCCGTTTTCGTACGCCGGGATCTCGTCGGCGCCGCCGCGCATCTTCGCGGCACGCTTCTGCTTCGCGCGCTCGCACATCAGGGTTCTGTCACACATCGGGGTTCTGTCGCACGCCGCACGAGAGCCCTGTCCATCAGCCTACTTTCTGAACCCGGGTGCACCAAAAGGGCTTTTATTTCACTACACCGCACCCCCTAGCGTACGGCGCCGCCAACGAACACGTGATCGCCAACGTCTTCATGTGACGTCATTACGATTTTCTCGCACCCTCGCACCACGGGGTTCCGTCTTCGAGCGCTAGCCACCGCTTCGTTGCGCGTATCATACGTTTTGTCGGCAAACCGCGAATCATCTGCTGGCCGCGTCCGTCCATCGTCTGTCTGCCTGTCTGTTAGACGCACGGACGGACGGATGAACGGACGCGTGAATGGACGCATAGACAACGCAGGGACAGACGGATAGACGCACGGTTGGACACACGAGAGGATGGAGGGGCGGATGGACGCATGGACGGATGCACAACTGAACGGATTGACGCAGAGATAGACGCACGGATGGACACACGAGAGGACGAATGGATCGACGCATGCAAGAACGAACGAACGAATGGAAGCGCGGACGATCTGATGGACGCTTCGGCCTATTCATTATCATTCACTCCATGAATATGCTGCAATTTTTATCATTTATCATACTAGCGTAACGTCCTCTAGTATCGTATCTTTGCATTTTTCAGCGTGTATGCATTTCGTTAAATGTATAAGTACCACCCTCTACGGCGAGAGGTGGCTACACACGATTAGATGGGACGCTCAGCCCACGCTTTAAGGAGCTTCACTCGTAAAAGAGTAATAAATGTTAATTCTCCGTCATGCTTACATGCGGAGATGTGAAAAAACAGTTGACGACAGGGGTGTTCTCATTCAGGAATGGCTTACGGAAAGACTGCTCCGTCATATCTCTCTCTTTCTGCGCTTGCATATTCATGAGAACAACCAATTCATCGAGGCATAATTGACGGTCGCTTACGCATCCCCCAACCAACGTTCTTTTCACTAAAACATTGGAAAACCGTACGTTATATACAATGTTTACCTTTCACCGTCAAGCATAAATAGTATGTTTGCCGGTGAAACCTACACCAATACAACACAGACACCAATAAGACCAATAGAAAGCTCTTAAAACCCCCGCTTAAGTCAACGAATTCCCTCCTAATTTGGTTAGCGTGTTAAATATTGCCAAGTTTCAGCTCCTTTCGATTTTCCTTTTTATTCCTGGTTAAGGAAGGCTTGTACCGTAGTAAAACGTGACACACAATTTATAAATATTATTTTTTCTAAATAATAGCATTTGATACTTTCACTTCGAAGCCATTGTTAGTGTTTAGTGCGTTTTTAAAGCGGTATAACAAATTTCTAGTTTTTGTTGACACCGTAATACTTGAGGTATCTAACACTAAATCATATATTGTAGAACAAAATCACAACTAGATGCATCTGGTGACCAACTTCAAGTTTTCACTCCCCTCCCCCGTGGTATTAGCTCATACAATAGTTTCCTCGAATTTTCACAACACGGTAAAAGAGAAGAATTACAGCAAAAAAGGAACTGTATTACAAAAAAAAAGACGTAGGTGGTGCACACACAGACGCAAGATATCAAACAAGGCAATAAAAACCCAAAGTAATTGGCACAAAATACCAGGACAGAATTGGCACGCATAAAATTCCCGCACAGCTTCTCTTATTGGTGTTTTCCATACAATAATATTGGATTGGTATCAAAGTTAGTTCACCTTCCTCTCTCTTCGCATACCTTTGGTCATGGTGAATCTCTTCGATTTTTATCAACTTATTACCCTTCAACGAAGTTGTAAAAATATTTCCTGATAATAATATTGCATACAATAAAGAAGTAGGGCCGAAACCGCACAACTACGTTTTCGGTAAGCTCTTACCTTTCTCGCCGAGCGTCAGTCACGAACTGAGCTGCTAGAGCCACCAAGTCGGAGTTGCGCCGTGCCACGTCCCATGCTATGAAGAAGTGCTTTACGGCTTCTCTGTCAACAGGAGACTCGAGGGAAACGCGGCGGAGGGTATAGTTCATATCTATGGACAGCGACAAGCGGCGAACCAAGGCGCCTGATTCGGCAAGGGTGAAAGTACCAAAGTGCGCCGTCTCAATGCTTCGGCTTAACGTTACCAAGTCGGCCAGCAGGTAGACGTCTTACTTCTCCAGGCGCATCGATGTGACATCAAGCTCTCTAATGCTCTTGCAGTGAAAGAGTGAAGCGAGAATAGCTGTGCGCCAGCCATTCGCGTCCTCCAAAGAGCCGTCCGAACCTAACCACAAACGCAAATTCTTCAGGGTTGACGACGATTTCATGTAATCAGCGAAGACCCAAGAAAGAGTCATGTCACCCGTCCAGATATCAAGTCTTACAGATGTGATGTGAGGGTACAAGGGCATCTGGCGCAGTAGACGCACAACACTTGTGAAATCGCCGAATGAAGCAAAGCTGATGTTTGAGAACACCTTTGATTCGAGCAGGTCGAAACTTTCACTCGAATAGTAAGTGCTGACTGCAACTCTATCGTCAATGCCACTTACTCTGACACAATCGCAAATTTCTGGCAGACAAGGATAATCGAGCATGTCAACACTTATATTTACCGAGGTTAGATTCCTCTTCATCGACATGATGTGAAAAAATCTCTTCAAACTTCCTGTTTCCCAAATGCCGAACGGAAGAGTGGGCTCCTGTAGCGAATCGTTCTCGGCGAGAGTCTCAATCCAGCAATCATACGTGAGCCTTGGTTGAACACGCAAGTCCATGGTGCTTGAAGCGAAACAAAATTTGCGCAGAACTTTACTTTCTTTGAATAAGACGCGCGAAATTCGGGCACTCTCCCCATCGATCACTACATACGCCAGGTTCAGAGACGCGACAGTTCTGTTGGCCAGAAGACTTTGCAGTATCCACCTCGTGGGAAGCGCTGTTGGCATGAAGGAGTATTGGTACCAGACTTCGCTACCTTTGCTTATAGCGAGTGCTCCCAACGTGTCTTCACGCTTGAGGAGATTCGCGAACAAAGTGCGGCTTGCGACAGACGCTTCGCTGAAGGCCGATTCGTTCACAGAGAGTTCTCTCAAAGTCTTGTTTTCAGCGAGGGATCTGAAAAACTCGTCTGCGTCCTGCCTCGTCATGATGACGTGAGGAATCTTGAGTTTTAACAATGTATTCGTGGTCTTCAGAACCGTGGACAGTGCAGAAACAACTCCCACCGTGCCCAGCACATCAGAGTGCAGCTCGAGCTCTTTCACGCAGTGTGCAGCAGCTACGATATTGCAGATATTCTTGCATGTGTCAAGCCTGGTCAGATCAAGCTTAGGAATTTCAATAGAAGACGACTTGAGGAGGGCGTCCCGGAAAAACAATTGATACGTTTTAAACCTGCTAGGGCTTGCACAGAAGAACTTTACTCAGTGATGCGTGCTCAGAAGCCAGTGCAAGAGCATCGTTATTTGGTGCAAGTGCGCATCGCCATAGTCTGGGAGCTCGGGACAATCAAAACTTAATACGGAGAGTTGACACCGTGCTCCGACGACCACCCGTATTTCCATACGAACTTGGAAGAGGAATTCATTCCACGTGGAGAGATGTGGCACGATCTGGCAACATCGGTGCTCGTCAGCTGTGCAGGGCAACTTGTAGGGCAGGGAGGTGCCAGAAAACGGGCCCCGCACTTCGTTGGCTAAGCAGGCTGGTTTTGAAGATGTCGAATATAGCTCAAGATGTCCCGGGGCATCACCTTGAATGATTCCAGGATAACTCATTTTAACTGATATGGAAAAGGATGATTGATTTTGTAACCCGGACTTGGTATTTATTACGACGTGTAGTTTTTGTAAGCGCTACAGACCTAGACAGTATTCACTTTCGGTCACTTATTTTTGCCATTTCAATACAATAAATAGCCGAAGTGCGATGGATTCTAGACAGTAGCAATTTCCTATTTAGCAATAAATGCACTTTCATTCGTGATCGATCTCCAGCAATAGAAGATTGACCTTCCTAAATTGCATAAAGACCGGTCAGAGTCCGCGCTTTGCAGTCAAGCTTGCCCAAAAGTTGGCTTGCATATTTGAAGAAAATGAGCACAAATAAAAGACGTTGAATATTGAAGCAGCCTAAAGTATGCTAGAACGATAAGGGACACGGACTACTCTTATATTTGATGTCTGAAGCCCCGCCGCGGTGGTCTAGTAACTAAGGTTCTCGGCTGCTGATGCCCAGTTCACGGAATTGTATTTCAGCTGTGGCGACCGTATTTTCGATGGAGGCGAAAGTGCTGTAGGCCCATGCGCTCATATTTGAGTGCATGCTAAAGCACTCCTTGTGGTCAAAATTTTCGGAGCCTTTCGCAACGCTGTCTTTTAATGATACAGTGGTTTGAGGACGTTAAACCCCACATATGATCATGAATCCTTGCCTGGAGTGTAGTTCTGCCATGATCTTTGCGCTGTCACGCGATCGCATCAATAGGAGGTTTGCGCAGTCAATAGGTGGACTCACTGATAAAACTATTTCTCTCACAGGACTTGGACATGCGCATTCGATGTTATCTGTTTCTCTGTCTTTAGTTTTGCTGAAGCATGCGTCAATCTTGTATAAAATAAATCTTGGAAAACACCCCGTTTTTGTGGCTTTCTAATTTTATAACCGAATTAAGAGCCAAAATTTTCCTGTGATGAGCGACGTACACCAGGCATTAGTCATGCTTTCTGTGATGATCGATTTGGTAAAATGTCGCGTAAGCTTCAATGTATTATGATATGTGCGAATCACTCAAAACTAATCAGGGCACCTGTGACAACTATTGAAATAGCTGGAATGATGGATTGCTTGGTTGAGTGTACCCATCCTGTTGAAATATTCCCCCTGATTATGAACAATCCAGTGGTCGACGAGCATGTATGAATACATATACGAATACAAATAAAGAAGGCACTGAAAACGAAGTAAAGTAAATATCTTTCTGCTTTCGAAATCATAGCATATCTTTTTCTGGTTTACTAAAAGCCGCACCGTTTTTCATTACAATCATCTTAATGTACGTTATATGCTCATAATTTCTACCAGTGAAGGATGTCAATGTGTGTTTGTTTTTATCAAATGTAAACGGGGTCACACATTACTGTGTCTTCTCAATTTTGAGGTTTACCTGTTGCTTTTAAAGCCGCACATTCCGAGCAGCACAATTATTTTTATTTCACCAGGCTGCTGTGGCAAAGGTATACAGCAACTTCACGAGAAATTAAAATAAATGATTAATTCTGTCACAACGTTTCTTGCAATGCACTTTTGTATTCTTAAGAGCATGCCGTAATTCACGAAGTGTTTCCGATTGTTCAGAAATATTTCAGTCTATGACGTCCGTTTCCAAAACTGTTATCAATATTGACGACATAAGCAATTCACATAAGCAGTTCGGTATTCTGCTACGTTAGGTGCTTTATGTTATATAGCACTTAACTGTCAAAAAATGATATATAAAGTGTACTTTTACAGTAACATTATTCATTTCTCCCACCATATATTTCAAGCTATAAAAATAGATGAAAATGTGCATATAAAAATTTTAAAGATAAGTAAAATCGTAAATTGTACATTTTATTTATTTATTTGAAGTAATGCCGCTTTTTCATGTATGCTAGATCTTCAAGTACTATATTTCTAAAAGATGTAGTTTATTCGGAAAGAGTCCGATTCCTCCATAACAAATTATACATTAATATTGCCCATACGTTTGTACCAATGATAGAAAACGTGATTTTTTAGCGGATTTTCAAAGTCGATTGCGACAATGGCTGTGCCGTTCCTCGCTTCATTAAACGAGAAACAGTTGTTCGCTTATTCGGTTAACTGTGCCGTGATTCTCGACCTCTGCTGCACCTATTTATTATTAATTGTAAAGGTGCCTTACAGTATCATTTAGGAATTTACGTCTATTTGGTTTTCCGTAATGTTCAGCTAAATATAAAAGGGCGAGTACAAAGCTTACACCATCGTAGAAATTCTGCCGCAAAGACGAGGGGTCGACCCTTTGACCACCGTGTCAGCATTAGAGCATCGTTATCAGAACAGCACAAAGAGGGATGGTTCTGCGTGCAATAGGAGCACGAACAAGAGCCGCTACACTATCACTTTAGGTTTAGGTGCATTGCAATCACTTACAAAATGGTGGGCTTTTGCATATCGATGAGGTGTCGTCCTCAAACAGCGGCTCCTCGTTATGGCGATGACAGCTGACGCAAGCGGTCGTAAGTGGGATACGCAGCAGTGCACGCGGAAGGTCGGTAATGATAATGTTGATGTTGATGGCCTTAAGTAGTATGGCTCACACGCATTATGGGGGTTTGCAGATAGTGTTTTATTAGAGATGACAATAAACCCACAGGATTTATACAACAAATATTAATAAATCAGAATAAATTGGCCCCGTATCTGCATGTTAATCTGCAATTGTCGTCATAATATGATAGTTTTGCCTGTGCAGAGAGCGAACAAAGCATTTATTTTATGTTCTGCGCAAGAAAATCGGTGAATAATATTCTGGAGGTGCTGCGTTAGAGTGCTTAGAGTGTGCAGCGGAGGCGAACGAGCGCATCAAGTCAAGTCACATGTGAGACAAGAGCGCCATCTGGCAGTTTTCTTAGAAAACGAAGCGCGTGGCTCTGAGACGGGTGTGGGCGCCCGTCTCAGAGGTGATAAAATGTAGAACGCAACGCGACGGGTAGGTGGCACCACCGTCTCGTCTTAGCAAAGCATTGGAAACACTCGCCTTTACGTGCAAGCGTCGCATGGTCAGCGCGGCATGATAAGTGCTACGGTCCTTAAAATTACCTATGTATGCCCTTTATAGTAAAAGACGCACATGCAGATGATATACGTGTTGTTATGGTGCCGCAGACATGCGCAATAATTGCTTTTTAATTTAGAATAGCACAAGTATGAACGTTAAATCTTGAGAAACATTGGTGGGCGCTGCGGAGAGGGTCGGCCATTTCAAAGTACCCGGTGCTGTTGGTAGTGGACAAACAGACAAACTTACAAACAGACATACTCACAGACAGACCAAAATTTTTGCGTCGAAGGTTCCCAAGAAAGTCTATTGCCTTAAAGATAATGAGCATAACTTAGTGATTCAAGATCGAAATCGCCCTGATTCACTGGTAATAGTTTCGATCATGAAACACAGATCTCAAAGACAATGAAGCACGGTTAGCGAGACGCAGAGTGACTTGAAGCGTAAGTGGCACCATTTTATTTCACAAAGCTAAAAGCAAGTGGCGGCGGCTGCCTGCGTCCGAACCTCCCGGCCCGAGAACTCGTTCTTTTGAGCACGCGCCTCGAGCTGTCATGTCAGCATGGGCTGCGCGAGAGACGCAGTGCTGAAACTAAAAACTGATGATGATGATGAATATGATACTCATGTCAATATTATTGATATGCTAAATTATTATTATTACTATTATCATTATTATTATTAATAATATTATTACTACTACTACAACTATTATTACTGTCGATGAAAATGACCCTACAGATTACTCACCGCCCCCTTTCCCGGCGCCTAATATCCCAAAATAAAAAATTCGGCAGATCAAACGCACCTTGGGAATCGATGTTTCCGAATCGTGCACATGAAAGGTGGCTGTGTTGCATTTTTTTAACGCGCAAAATTTAATCAAGTGGCGCTAAAGTAATGTGAAGGTGCACGCACAGACAAACGATAAAAATCTCGTATGTTTTATATAAGCAGTTCTATACAGTTGCGTCACGACGCCAACCGCAAGAAGGATATTAGCAACACCAGAAGCGGTAAGCTGGTATGGAGCTTTTCCGCTCGCGAAAATGGTAGCCCTGGACACCTGCATACATAAAATTAAGCATATAGCAGCATATAGCACCTAACTAATTGACGTAACTTGATGCGACGGCTGTATCACACGAGTACGTGTGTAAGAATAAAAAAATAAACAGACATAGCTTCAACCAGAATTCACGTTTTACGAACATAATGATCCCTTTAAAAGTATTTCCGAGACCTAGCGTAGCTCAATGGTAGAATACTTGATTTCCATACACAATGTTAGGGTGATATTCCTGCTGGGACACTGGCTTTTATTATTGGCATTCATTTGGCCAGTGCTGCTGACCTCAGCTTTTTCCCGAACACTCGTGCGTTCAAATTACTCATGTGTTTTCTCGTCGTACCTCATCATCATCATCATCAGCCTGACTACGTCCACTGCAGGACAAAGGCCTCTCCCATGTTCCGCCAGTTAACCCGGTCCTGTGCTTGCTGCTGCCAATTTATACCCGCAAACTTCTCAATCTCATCTGCCCACATTACCTTCTGTCTCCCCCTAACCCGCTTCCCTTCTCTGGGAATCCAGTTAGCTACCCTTAACGACCAGCGGTTATCCTGTCTATGCGCTACACGCCCGGCTGTGATGAGTGAAGAAACGACAACGACGGAAGTGTTGGGCAAGGCGCGTGTAATGTGCGCGTGAGGTCAGCCAATCAGCTGATGACCTGTGGTGGCCCATAGAGGTGGCGTGCCACGATTGGGCCACGTATGACCATTACGTGGCGGTAGGCTTTATGGCTGGGGACAAGCCGAAACAGCGGCAGACGGGAGACAGCGGGCCGAAGCGTCGGACACAGGCGATCCAGGTTCCGGCCAGGAAACGCGGCTGTCCACGCTACTGCCGTCCAACTACCAGCTGGAGTGACGTTGCCGGCACGAGTACTGCATCTCGGGGCGCGGCCTGACCGGCTGTTCTCTTCCTTGTCGAGGGCATCGCGGATCTCGGCGAGCCGTCTCCGTGGTCAGACGTTCGGCCCAGCGACGTACGTGGCCTGGCTAATGGTCACGGTTGCGCCGAGCATCGCGTCTCGACGCAAGCTGTTCGCTGGACGGGCTGGCCATTTACACGCATGGATCATCGCGTCTTCGATGCTGGTTGACTGCTCTGTAGTTGCACCGAAGCCATCAAGCGCCGATGTCACCAGAGCGTCGCACATTGGCAAGGGACGAGCGAGACGTTCTGCCGGGCGAGACGCGGGCGTGTGCACGGAGGACCACGGAGTCGGGCGAGGTCCAGGGTGGCCGAGGATCCAGGTGCCAGGGGAGTTGTTGGCTGAATCGAGGATCGCCGAGCGGTGCCGAGCCGTACCGAGCAACGCGCCAGACTAGTACTTGGGCCGTGAGCTGTGCACCCGAGGGTACCTGGCTGTGCCCTGGCGAAGGCGAGGAACGTGAAGGTAAGAGAGCTCGAGGGTTGAGGCCACGAAGGCTAAGGAAGCGGTGCGCCGCTCGAGAGGACGAGTTCCTGGCAGTGATCCTGAGCGGGACGTGGGACCCGTACGTGTCGGCCAGGTCGAGCTCCGGTGTGTGTGTTCGAGGTCGAGTCCGTCGGCCCGTACAAGGTCCAAGGACGGGGCCTGCTGAACGGCTCCTGCCTGGGTGCAGTGGCCGGGTGCAGGTTCGTGGGCGAGGCCGACCGGGTGTGGTCCTCGTGAGCCATGGCCTGATCCTGGACCTCAGGAGTTGCGACCCTGACTGCTGAGTTGGCCGCGACGCCCGACTCAACGGCGCTGCACACGTATTGCATCCGTGTGCCGTCAGCCGTTCCAGCCGTGCCACCTTTGCCCTCGAGCACGTCGACGACCGCATCATGTCGGGACGACGGGGACCCAAGCTGTGAGACAGCGGTTTCTTCTTACGAACCGAGAACTATACGCGCTGGACACTGAGTTAGCGTAGCAGCGAACTCTGCGCAGAATAATGGCGGTCTGACTCTCGTACATGTTGCGTGATGCTTGGCGTATAGGGTTGGATATAAGTTTTATTTTCTCCTGTCACTTCCTTCTCTAGTGTACAATATAAAGCTTCTTTTGTTCGTTTAAATTGTTCCTGTTAATCTTTTCTCGTCCGCTATAAACAAACTTAGTGACAAACGTTTTTAACCATCACACCGGCCCATGTCCATTTCTGACATGGGCCGGTGTCTTGACATGGGCCGGTGTTCATGGCAAGGACATGGACACCGGCCCATGTCCTTGATTTCAGCTATGATATCCTTAACTCCCGTTTGTTCCCTAATCCACTCTGCTCTCTCCTTGTCTCTAAGGTTACACCTACCATTTTCTTTCCATTGCTCGCTGCGTCGTCCTCAACTTAAGCTGAACCTCTTTGTAAGTCTCCAGGTTTCTGCTCCGTAGCTAAGTACCGACAAGATACAGCTGTTATATACCTTTCTCTTAAGAGATAGTGGCAATATACCTGTCATAATTGGAGAGTGCTTGCAAATGTGGTCCCACCCATTCTTATTCGTCTAGTTACTTCAATCTCGTGGTTCGACTCCGCGGTTATTACATGCCCCAAGTAGACATAGTCTTTACAATTTGAAGTGCACTATTACCTATCTCGAAGCACTGCTCTTTCCGAGGTTGTTGTACATTACTTTCGTTTTCTGTAGATTCATTTTAAGACTTACCTTTCTGCTCTCCTTGTCTAACTCCGTAATCATGAGTTGCCATTCGTCCCCTAAGTTACTCAGCAATGCAATGTCATCGGCGAAGCGCGGGTTACTAAGGTACTCTCCATTAACTCTTATCCGTAACTTTTCCCATTCTAGGCTTCTGAAAACCTCCTGTAAGCACACGGTGAATAGCATTGGGGAGATTGTGTCCTCCTGTCTTACACCCTTCTTGATTGGTATTCTGTTGCTTTCTTTATGAAGCACTATGGTAGCAGTTGATCCCCTGTAGATTTCTTCCGGAATGTTTATATATACTTCATCGACGCCCTGATTCCTCAGTGCCTGCATCACGGCTGATATTTTTACTGAATCAAACGCCATCCTCATAATCTATAAAGGCTATGTATAGTGGTTGGTTATATTCTGAGCATTTCTCTATTACCTGATTGATAGTATGAATGTGGTCGATTGTTGAGTAGCCTGTTCGAAATCCTGCTTGTTCCTTTGGTTGATTGAATTTTAATGTTTTCTTTACTCTGTTAGCAATTACTTTTGTAAATAGCTTGTATACTACAGAGAGCAAGCTAATCGACATGTAATTCTTCAAGTCCATGTCATCTCCTTTCTTATGTATTAAGATGATGTTAGCGTTCTCCCAAGACTCTGGTACTCTTGCAGTCAGGAGACACCTCGTAAACAGGGTGGCTAGTTTTTCTAACACAATCTGTCCTCCATCTTTGAGCAGATCTGATGTTACCTGATCCTCACCAGCAGCTTTGCCTCTTTGCATGCTCTCCAAAGTTTTCTGACTTCTTCTATCTTTACTGGTGGGGTGTCATCTGGGTTACTGCTAGTTCTTATAGTATTAAGTCATGGTTGTCCCAGCTACTGTACAGATCTCTGTAAAACTCCTCCGCTATTTTAACTATCCTATCTATATTGGTAGTTATCTTGCCTTCTTTGTCCCTTAGTGCATACGTCCGATTTTTGCCTATTCCAAGTTTCCTCTTCACTGCTTTGACGCTTCCTCCGTTTTTCAGAGCGTGTTCAATTCTCTCCATGTGATACCTTCTTAC